>CABFWB010008121.1:0-19856 GCA_902151455.1 Timema bartmani
AACCGGAACGGTTAGTAAGACGCGGTGCTAATAATAATAATAATAATAATAATAATAATAATAATAATAATAATAATAATTCTATGTTCATTTACTTATTTTGTTTTGGTGTATAAAAAACTAAATTTTAATTAATTTACATTTACCATTGAGATAGATTATTCTTGTCCTTTGGAATTAATGTACTCGCCTGATTTTTTTTTATTGTATACAGAATAATTTTTAGTTTCCTAAACCTACATGCACTGAAATGTTAGTACGTACATATGTTCTATATGATATGTCTAACAAATACAAGTATATCTTATTGAAGAGACACTTGTATTTGTTAGACATATCATGTAGAACATCTAAATCAACATTTTCGTGCATCCAACTCAATTTTGCCTAAAATGTTGATTGGTCTGTTTTTACAAAATAGGGCTGATTTATAATGCGCATAGTACAGTAAAGGTAACACTAATAAAATCTCTACTCTGATAATCTACTGGTTGTTGGCGGATAGGGTCGCCACAAAGACTGGGCATGCGACCAGGATGTTGTGCCACCAACGCTTCTTAAAATAATTAATTTCATAGTATTTTTTTATAATAAAAAGTACATTATTATGACTCTAATGCCTTCTGAATACAGTTTCCCAACTTCAAACGCCAAACTATTGTTACTATTCTTAAACTGAAATCTTCTTTCATAGTTAAAAACTACATTTATATAGGTATTTAAAAAAGAAATATTTTATAACTCTCCTCAAATTTTCACAAAAACAGTTATATTACTACACATCCGCACTGGTGTGCATCTGGTCTCGATCTCAGGATCACTTAGTCTTTGTTTTTTTTCCATTGATGGAGAGGCTGGGCTTTGAATCCCATCCACATATACCAAAGGTTCTTTTCCCCAAGTTTCCAAATCTCCCTTCACACATATACAGGTAAATTTCAACTAAATTCTACCTTTCTTGTCTCTACAACAATAGAACAATAGCGTAAACGGAGAGTGGGACACGGTTAAACAGATTAAGCTTACAGCAAAGCTTAGATTATAATTTCATATGACTTGAATAAAAATTCTATGAGCAATAATCATTTTAAAAAAAAATTGATGAATTTTTGTCTTGTAATAATTTACTTTCAAGGTCTTAGGACAGTGTCTAGTCCCATTGTCGGAGTGTAAAAACAAATAAAAATATAAATATGTGGTTTGATTTATTGAACGAGTGAAGTAAGTTCTCCATTTTAATTTTACATTTTTTGTCTGTCTTTGGTGGATTTATCTCCTGATAACTTTAGAATGTATGATAAAGCTAAACAAAAATTATTATTTTCTTAATTGTGTTTGGGAGGGGGGAGAGTGAGGAATAAAACTGGGGGCCCCCCACAAAGATGTTTGCCCAGGGCCCCACGTCTGCTAAGCGTGGCACTGGTTTGGACCAAAACTTTGGGATGGAGAGGACGACGATTAAATAAAAGTTCTCCCGGGCACAATATGATGTCTCGATCTTGTTGTTTAATCGTCCATTTTTTTTTTTTTTTAAATTTAACACTATGCATCCAGCTACACTTTTGAATTAGGTGCAATTAAACCATTAAATTTAAGCTCACAAAATTAGGTGAGAATTTTTTTTAAAAAATACACAAAGGGCTACCCACAATGATGGCCAAACAGTCTAAGGCAGTGGAGTCATATTTTACTTGGTCGCCACTAACAGGGAGGTCAAGGCTCATATCCCAGTCAGGTGGACTGAATTTGGAGGTGATGTTTCCTTTTGAATCTTATTCTTTAGATTAAATCATAAATCATGATAGCTGTAGGCCTAAACATTAAAAAAAACAACTAAGCATTAGATGCCGAAAAGAAATTTAGAATGTTTGAAAAGAAGGGGCTTAGGAAGATATTTGGTCCTAAAATGGATGAAGATAGTGTGGAGTGGAGGAGGCTACATAATGATGAGCTACATACCCTGTACTCATCACAAGACATTGTTAGGGTGATAACATCTCACAGGCTATGGTAGGCAGGTCATGCAGCGTGATTGGAAGTATCTAGGACCGCGTTCAAGGTATTGAATGGTAAACCCAATGGGAAAAGACCACTGGGAAGACCCAGATGTAGATGAGAGGATATACCTGAGAGAGGTGTAATGAGATAGACTGGATAGAATTAGCTCAAGATATGGATAGGTGGCGTACTTTTGTGAGTGCGGTAATGAACTTTAGAGTTTCTAATGTCATAGAGTAAGTAAGTAGTCATTAATTTTAGTAAATAGATACAAAGAGTTAAATCAAAAGGAAACGCATCATCCTTCCTACA
Source organism: Timema bartmani (assembly GCA_902151455.1). Classification (NCBI taxonomy): domain Eukaryota; kingdom Metazoa; phylum Arthropoda; class Insecta; order Phasmatodea; family Timematidae; genus Timema; species Timema bartmani. The sequence continues at coordinate 2,311 of CABFWB010008121.1, forward strand.
GAGGTGGAATGTAAAATTACCTTTTGTAAAGAAAAAAAAAATTCTTCTTCAAAGTGATTGTTTTATCACAGGAGCTATCAGCTAGCGGCACACAGCCATACTTGCAACCAGGAGATTAGAGAATCAAGCCATGTTATTTTATGGGTTACCTAAAGCTGCAAGTAGCGTTTGTGTTGCAGCAACCAGGTCGCAAGTATGGCTGTAGCCTTAATCTCTTAAGGTAATTTGAGCAAGTTTACCTATAGAAAAACCATCACCCTCATTGCAACCCGCGACCTTTACATCACTCATAACCTAATTTATTTCTTACTTAACACCTAAGACTTTGTGACCGCCTGTGCAAGTTTTTTTGTAAGAACACTCAGTCACTGGTAAATTTTCACATCTTTTCTGTTCAAACCATTTCACCAGGCTTTGTATAAGCCACTTTGTTTTTTCTTCTCTCATTTTGTTAGTTTTTCGATTGACTGTTTTCAAACACACAAACTATTTTAGTCCTATTTTTCCAAATGGTTTTAATGATAGAATTAACTAAACCAAATACATGGCACACATAAGCTTTTCACCTATCAGCCATTTTATCTGTTTTCAAACTTTGTTTGTTACCAAAGATTTTTCCATACAATTTCTATGGGTATTTAAAAGTTATTGTACTCGTGATCACTTGGTCGTTTAAAAATGGTCAGTTACAAAGAAAGTAGGAGAAAGTCCGGTTAAATATCTCTTGTGTCCACAGGCGTAGTATGTGTCCAAGCCAAGAAGTTAGGTAAGAACAAGTTCAAATCCAAACAAATTGAATGTTTGTTTTTGTAGTATTTTAAGAAAGACAGAGTATATGCTATTATCATCATCATGAACTGTTTCCAGCCTGTGAACAGGTCTCCATCTGTCCTTACACCATTTTTCCTCCTGCACTTTCTTCCACTCTGTTCCTCTCACTTGCACACTTGTTGCTATCTGTTCCTCCCATCTTTTCCTTGGTCTTCCTTGTGGTCCCATCCTTACCATCTCATCCTAACTTCCTCAACTATCTCATGTACCCCCCTGTACCTCAACTCTAGACCTTACATCTTCATTCCTAATCCTATCTCTTCTGGTGCTCCTCAAAAACTTCATTCCCATGGCCTCCACTCTTCTTTTTTCTCTTTTATCCAAAGTCTAAGTTTCCGCTACATACGTTATGAAACTTTAAGCATATGTTATATGGAGATTTAATTAGATGGCTTACCACTTATTATTACATGCTATGTTCAAGATGTCGCTACAAACAAGTTTGAATAGTTGATTTCCACTATATTTATTTTTATTACTGAAATTAAAACATTATATTTTAAAGTTTTTAAAGTATTTATTAAATTGGACCACTATCAAATTGGCTAATATCCGCTTCATTGGCTGCATGGTCTAAGACGCTACTCTCGAAGTAGACTATACTGCCGTTGATGGGGTGATTGAGACTCACATCTCATTTGGGTGTACTGAGGGTGGTTTTCCATTCTCCCTCCATGCAAATCTGTGTACACATCCTATAAATATAACCTTCCTAATCCTTAAAACCTTTAGCGTAATCAGTACATAAGCAAATAAACCAAATGGGTAGTAAGATGCAACACTAAATATATATATATATGCTATTCATAATTGTTTGTTCTTTGCCCACTAATAGTTCCTCTGAGTATCTTAAGAGCCATTTCACATGAGGCAACTATCACCCGTCAACTATCTCTGAGCCGTTTCAAACATGGCAACTATCACCCAGCAACAATTGCCAGTCCCCCATCACAGAAAAATCAGTACAAACCTAACCAGAGTACCAAAAAAAAAGTCAGTTGTGATTATGATTGGGAGGATGAGGTTCTTTTTTTTTATTTTGACCCCTTATGGGAAGGCGAAGGGAAATCACAAGACGAGTGTGGTTATTTTATGGGCATCCGTTTATTAGTGAGCGGTTGGAAAAGGGTTTCTTCTATCTAACTATGAAGAGCTCCGATTAAATTATGATAAAAAAATTTTTAAAGTATTTTCGAATGTCATGACGTTTTTTGATGAACTTCTCAGCAATGGTAAAGAAGAAATTTTGAAGGCAGACTCTTACCATTTGTATTATTTTAGTCCTGCGACTTTTTGTCAAAGCCCGGAACAAATCTCCTGATGATATCTTCCCAGGCTGCTCTCTTTACTATACTGTTTGAATAATTATCCGCTGATAACTTCCAAATTCCCAGTTGTTGTTCTACTTCAGATATAAAATCATCGATGTTTACTGTTTAGTAATTCTAGTAAACTCATCCCAAAATTACTGCACAAGAATTGACTGTGAAGTCAAAAACAAACCAACAATAGATAACTAGGAATAAAATTCAACAAATGCTTAGAGGTTGGCACCACTTGGGGTACTGGCCGGCAACTTTTTCCCAGCGTGAATGACACCATATAAACATGTGACTAGCCAAGCACTTGCAGGTTGGGCAATAGTTGTCCTGACGGGCAACTATCACACAAATCGCCAATAGTGGGCAACTTATGAATGACTTTTGAAGGGGTGGGCAACTCGGTTGCTTTGTTTGAAACCCCCAATCTACCTTTATGTTAATCAACAAAGTGATAGTTGACGGGCAATAGCTGCCTTGTGTGAAACGGCTTTCAAAGTGTTCTGTTGTTCCTATTATTAAATTTGTATTCTGTCTATATTTATCAATTTATTTTCTAGGGGCTAAGGTCGCACAATATGCTGGTAAACATCTTCATAAATACATTATAAAAACACAAGCCTACAAAGAAGGAAGATTTGGGGATGCTCTTCAACAGGTATTGCCAATTCCAATAATTCTCCTCAAATTAATTATATTCTAACGGCATAATATTAGGCCAGTAATTAATAACGAAATTACCAGCTTTGGTGGTCACATGGTCTGAGGCATCATTCTCGTGTTAGACTAGACCACTGTTGACAGGGAGATTGGTCAGATGTACTAAGGGTGATTTTTCCAATTAGACAATGCAATTATGCAAAATTAACTGCTTGAGTCCAAGAAAATATATAAATAGTAATTAATGAATGCCTCCAAAAATGATTTAGAGTTCTTACTATGCAAACCTATGGGGTCAACTCAGCCTCGTGCGGACAATTGAGGCTCAGCTAATAATTGAATAAAGAAATAACAGCTCCGGTCTAGAAAACAAACTGCCGGAGAGTTTGTTGTGATGACCACATGACACACTTTATCCGCAAATGTTGGCACTATCCCCGCCAACGTTCGGCGGCTGCTTGGTCAGAATAGCTTGCTTGCGGGCTTGCACCATGGAGCTTTTTTTATGCTAATTTAAGGAAACAATTAAAATAATGTAAGTTCTATAGTAACACTTTTTTTATAGTTATTTTAGGTAGATACAATTAAAAACACTCAACTGTGCTAAATGTATTCACTATTTTTTGCTCATAAATAAAAAAAAATTTCAAAATCAGTTTTATTTCGAACTTTAAAAATATTTTCAACACATTTGTTCTTTTTAAAAATTATCTAGCCACAGTTTTCAATTGTGTATATGAATTTCAAATTATTTATAAAAATAAAGTTTATGAATTTTTTATTCTATTAGTATATATTAATATGTGTTATTGTTTGAAATGAATTATAATTCTTAATTTTCCCAGGTTTTGACAATTTGAATTCGAGTACGGGCAATGTTACTACGTCTTATATGTACATTAAATACCTCAAATTAATAAAATAATAGGTCTTAAATCTTAAGTTGACTTTTTGTGTGGGACGACAGCTTCTAAAATGTTTCTAAGTGTGGTCCCAAGTGTAATAGACCTTAGAATAGTGGCTACAATCTTCTTCAGTGGCTGCATTGTCTGAGACAGGAGTCTCCAACCTTTTTATGTCCAAGGATCAAACTTTCTGTATCTTGTTGGCTCGCAACACTGTACCAACAAAACTCGGGTTGTGTACATATTAAAATATTCATATTAGTTCATTCTGATACATTCATACTCTCACTAGGGATCAGACCTGTGTCCAAATGTTAAATTTTGGATTTAATGTGATATAAGATCACTTGTTTTTTCTTATTTTTTGTTTTTTCAAACAGAAAGTATTGCGATTTGTCTTGCCTACTAGAGTTATAATTTGCCGGGTCAAAGTAAATTTGTATAAAAATGTAATAATTTTCTTCACTTAAAAAGCAAATTAGTTTATAAAATTAAATTAAATACATAATTAAAATACATATTTATTTTATTAGTTAATAATGTCAAATGTACATTTATATTCGTCATTTTTTTGTTTGGAAATAATTTTTATATTTTTCCTGAGCCGGTGGGCCGCAAACATTTTTTCTGCGGGCTGAAGACCCCTGGTCTAAGGCATCACTCTCGTGTTAGACTTACCTGTTGATGACAGGGATTCGAATCCTGGTCGGGTCTAATGAGGGTGGTTTTTCCTAAATGTCTTACCACTCTCCTTCCATGCAAATGAGGGTAAACGACCTCTAAAAGGCTTCCGTTCTCATCACTACCCCATTAGAGTAATTATCATGTATGCATATAACCTGAATAAGTAGTAAGATTAAAAAAAATAGAGGTATCCTAGTTTGATAAATTTTATTGTATCTTTGTTTTGATATTGTTTAGGCCATAAATAAGGTAATATTAACTAAAACTTTATGTATTGAAGCTATTATTATAGTTCTACTTTCATTAGGGAATTTTAGGGTCACTTTTAATTTGGATAGTGGTATAGCTTTGAATATCAATAAATATAGCCTATGTATTCAACACATTACTTTATATATTTGTGTTCACCACTGTCTATATATAATTTAAGGTTCATTATGATTGGATGGTTTGTCTAGGGTTTCCTGGATGCAGATCAAGCCATGCTTCATGATGACTCTTTAAAAGATGAACTCGCTGGCACAACAGCCGTGGTTATTATAATCAAGGATAATGTGCTCTACTGTGTAAGATGGGGTTTGCATTGTTCTCTTAATGGTTTTCTATTCTTTATAAAATACTGCTATTATATTTGGAAGAAGGTATAGAAAGGGAGGAGAGAAACATATAAAAGGGAACCAACACAAAATGGCTGTTACAATTAAAAGAACTTTACCTTAATTGATTCTTTTTTTGTTGATGTAAACCATTGCTAAGCCATATAGTCTGCTGGAATATTAAAAGGTAGTGGAAATTAAAACAACTATAGTAGACAAAATTTCCCCTAACTGAAGTATTATTGCAGATAGTTTATTTGATGATAACCTCATTTTTCTTGATGATTTTTTTGTTTTGTTTTTTAGGAAGTTTGCTTAGCGTGTCTCACACTTTCTCCTAATAAGTTCTGATAGAATGAAACCTAGGTTGAGGGATTGGGCGATCATGATTGATTTTCTTCAAGAGACAGCCAATGGCGAGTAATGTAAAATGTGAACTGTGTTCTTCTTTTCATTGTAAAAGCCATATTGTGTTTTTTCCCTTTTATATGTTTTCCATCCACCTTTTCAGTACCTTCATCCAAATATAACAAAAACTAATATATAATTTACATACTAAATAATACAACCAAGGGCATTGAAAATATTATTTTGTAAGATTTCCAGCACATTATTAACTTGTTTAAGGATCTATTACAGACATTTAATGGTCTCTTAGCTGTAGCCATGGACCAGATGGAAAGATACAAAATATATCTTTATTGCAGAGTAACAGTCATATTGTTCTAGACTTTATTTTTACCTGAAATATCTCCAATACTGTTTCACTTCAGATATAAGTCAATGCTAGTTTTCAAAAAGTATTTCACATAGGTATACTTGAAATACAAATCTTAGAATAGCTTATGTATTTAGTTTTTGGAAGTCGGATAAATTAAACTCATCCTCCATCTCTGCTCTTATTAACAAGGCTGTGATTGTATGTGACATTCTAACTGAGATAACTATGTAGGTTTTAACTAGAGCGGTGCAAACTTTCAAACCTTCGACTTGGCTTCAAAAATAAATCAGCTTCGATTCTGCTTCACACCTGCTTCTCATGCCTTGTGTTTTAAGGTATCACTCTTGTGTTATACTAAACTGCCGATGAAAGGTGGTTTTTCCACTCTACTCCCTCACAAATGCAGCTACACTTCCTCCAAATTTAACCTTCATCATCCTTAACTCATTAACATAAATATTATGTATGTGTATAACATTAACAGGTAGTAAGACTCTTTGCTATAAAATAAATCCGGCGTCGGCAATTTGCCAATAAAAAATATCGACACTTAAAATTCTCAATTTTATATCAATAATCACCACTAGGAGCTGTTATTTACATAACAAATCAATATTAATATGGAAATAATTTGAGATAGTTGAGTTGTAAGTTGTGATAGTAACTAAATTTATCAGAACAAAACAAAATAATTAACAAACAATAATTTATGCAATGAAATCATTTACAAGTGATTTTTGTTTAAATAAATAACTACAATATAATATTTTTTCAAGCATAAGACCACTAGCAAAAAAATATTCAAACTTGGATTCAAACTTGAGAATATTTTATTTACTCGATTCATGTTGGCTTCAAATTAAAAAGGTGGCTTAGAATCAAACCTGAATCAAAAACATTATTCTGAAACCCAACAATTATTATATCCAAAATTGAAATTAGAATAGTTCACTGCTTTTTAAGTTTCCGTCCATTACTATTTCCAGCCTGGTGTCTGGGTCACTGTTTTATTCAAGCCATATATTTTCCACTAACAGCTTGCTAGGCCTGTCCTAGATTTATTACCTCGTAATCTAACTTAAGACTAGGACAGGCACAATATCTAGTCCCCATCATTAATTCATCACTGTGAAAGGTTAAACCCATATTTTCTTCAATGATAAATTTTTTGGCCATGCCGATAATCGAACTCGGGACCCTCAGCTCAGTAGGTAGACACGCTACCGACTGAGCTGAGGTGTTGGACCCTTTTTAAGTTTGTTGTCTTCAAAGGGCTTGATGTTTATAATATCTATATACTAATTTATACAAGCTACAAGAACTTATTATGTATTGACTTATATATCGAAGTGGCGTATGGACAACATATCAGTGATATCTAGCCTAGGTTTAAACCTCTACACATATGTAGGCACATTTCTTCATATTCTATCTCTTTTCTCCCTTCCTGTATTACTGTGAATTGCTTTGTTGTATTTCAGGGAAATGTGGGGGACTCCCGCGCTGTGGCGTCTGTGAATGGTTCTGTCAATGTCCTCTCCTTGGACCACAAACCGTCCAATGAAATAGAGATCAAAAGGATTCAGGCTGCCGGCGGATGGGTTGAGTACAACAGAGTCAACGGGAATCTTGCACTTTCCAGAGCGCTCGGTGACTTTGTGTTCAAGAAAAATGAAAAGAAAAAGGCAGAAGAACAAATTGTAACAGGTCATTATAGTATTTTGTTTATTAGTAGGTACATACTATTACAACCCGGTGTGTAGTTTATTACATCATCACTTTCAAAGCGTGTGTTTTGTATGTAAACAAAGGGAAAATAGCGCCAAACTGTGTTATTAGATTAAACATTGACAGGAGGATTGACAGGCAAGGCCTACAATTCTCTGGTAAATGTGTAGGCCACATACCCTTTCTCTGCTCTTTCAATGTCAAATTTAATAGTTTTTTTTATTATTTTAATTATTTATTTTATTTATTTTTATTTATTTGAGGTATTTAATGTACACTTTCTGAACTGACTGATTATATCAGCAGTGGAGAATTACTCTTAGTGAGAGCGAAAGGCCCTATTAATTCTGCCAGGGCAGGTATATTCACATACCTGCCAGGTTTCTTTTACTTGCCACAGTGGACATAGGACTGACAGCTCTACTTCCCCTCTGAACGAAGTTGTGCCTACGAATTTATATCACTCAAGAAAAATATGTTGACCTCAGGTGGGTTTGAACCCATGAACATCGGACCCAATCATGAGCACTTTACCCTAATACCACCTACGTAGACCTGTAATAGTTAAAGCCATTGATAGTCATTATTTGAAAACATAGGTTTTTCTATCAATAATAATATTATTATACCCACAGTTATTTTTTGAATCCTTATATTTTATTTATTTCAGTTTAATATATTAATATCAGAGAACACATGTTAGTACTTTCCAACAATATGTGTGGTTTTCACACGCTTCCAATACAAGTAGACAGGTATTATTATATTACTACCTAATACATATTCACATGATAAAACATAATATTATGTTTATCCGTGCCATCCCCCCTCCACCTTTCATGGGAACGATTACTTTCTCTCATAGTTGAATTTGTTTAGCGTGACACTGCATAGAGGTAGATAAATCTTACATTAATAAAAATAATTCTTTTCTATCAAGAAATATACATGTTTATGCCAAATGATCATGTAACAATTATTCAGAAATGTACTAAAACAATGTGGGTGTATTGTAATGTATTGTCATGGTGGGTACAGATGGAGAAAACAAGAAGTCAGGGAAATTTAAATAAGTGACTAATTCTCCACCTAAAATTTAGAACAAATGTGAGAGATTTTGTTTTTCAACGTTGACAAAATGCATTACAGAGATACGGCAGTTTAAAATGAGATGATTTTACATGGTTTATTTTTCATACCACATTCACACAGGGACAAGAATAGTACCGATTTAAATACAGTGGAGCGTCGTTAATCCGGATCGATCGGGACCAGGACCCATCCGGATTACTGAATTGTCCAGATTTTCAAATGTGCTTTCAATAACTGTATACATATGTAATGTATTGACTATAGGATACATGACGCTCGGGAGTCTACTGTATTGCAAAATAGAGGCTGAAGGGTTCGAAAAATACAGTACACAAAATATTTTAATAAAGTATATTGAATAAGAACATGTACATTATGTAATTTAGATTAGTAACTCTACAATACTTTTTAGAAAAAAAACACAAGAATCTACAGTGATTAATGGAAACTTACTGTGTAAAAAAGTCCTTAATTGTTTTTTATACAAGACTTGACGTACGTTTCTTTGCAGCCATGTCTCTCGGTCTTGTAAGAAGTACGAGTTGTGTCGCCGTCCCCTCAGGTTGCCTCTCTAACCAGTTCATAGTTGTCTGGAATGCTTCATAGGCGTCTGAGTGTGAAGGAACCGGCAACTTCTTCAGCATCCATTTCTTCATTGTCGTCACTATCTCTTATATTGCTTCTATTATCATTGTCCTCAATTATCTGATGAACTATTTCGTCATCATTCAAATGCTGATTACCATCTCACCGCCGATCCGGATTTCCGACGCTCTACTGTACTAGAAAATGAACAAGAACTTTTAGAATGTTGGTGCTTGGCAGCTTAGGATTTTTTGAACATATGCGATAAATGCAATGAACAAGAAAAACTGTAAAAATGCTAGGTCTGTAATTTTTTTAATGTGGTCTGGAAAACCTTGAAAAGCGAAGGAATTTCATGATAAAAGTTTTTTAGCCAGCCTGAATGTAAATGATAGGGAAGGATATTTAGGCTAGGGCTTGATAAAAAAAACAAATACACTTTTCTTTTTATTTGTTCAAACACTTCACTTTTCCATCTTTTGATCACTTTTACTGCTACACATAACTTTCCAAAATTACCGTAAGATGTGAGAGTGAAGAGAGTATAAAAATGTAAAGAGAAAAATTAATTTGTTTTATAAAGAAATACTTGACCTAACTATCGTTTCAGGTTGTCTTTCTTACCTATCACTTACATTACATTTTATTCCAGTATTTCCCATTGCTTTCATTTTCTGAAACTGAGCAACAGGGAACTATACAGGGTGGTGCCCAGGAACTGAAACGGTTATTTCAAGGTCAAAACATGTAGTGCCAGCACTAAACTTCCGAATGGTATGTAAACATGATTGAGACACTTTTTACCGAATAACTGGAGAGGTTTCCTATACACGAGTCCACTTATTTTCAACAAGACAGCACTGCACCTCATGCAGTAAGAATACCAATGGCCGCTATGCAAGGGGTGTTTGGTAACCCTGTCATCTCCAGGATTGACAATATTTCTTGGCCTGTGAGGTCTCCTGATCTGTCCAGTTGATATTTCTTGTAGTGACAACACCTAAAGAGCAAAGTGTTTTCTCATTGTCCGCGGAGTGTTGACGAAATGAAAGTAAGGATTCGTGAGGAAATCAACGGCATCTCTGTTGAAATTCTGGAAGCTTCAATGGGAAACTTACGTGCAAGAATTCAGAAAAGTCTGCATAGAAGAAACGGCCATTTGCAGAATGTCATCTTCAAGAAGTGACTTTATTTCATATAATCCATAAATAATGGCATGCTTTTTGTTTGAATAAAAATATGTTTTCATGGGGAAAAGATATTTTATTGATGTTTTAAAATCTCTCGTTCCTGGGCACCAACCTGTATTTGTATGTAAAACTATTATAAAAGTAATAGTAACTTTTACCTGCACTGGTGGGCATGTGGACAAAGGCGTTAGTCTTGTACTGTCTAAATTATCGGTGATGGGAAGATTGGGGCTCATTCCAAGCCAAGTGTACTCTGAATGGTTTCCTCTCTTCTTCCACCTAAATGTGGATACACTTATCTAAATTCTATGGTCCTCATCTTCTATATTAATATTTGTAAATTTTGAAAATTACACCTGGACACTGGGATCGAACCCGGGGCCCTTGCCTTAGCATGCCAATGCTCTACCACTGAGCTATTCAGGATTCGTCCCTTGTTCAGGGTCATACTTCACTTGTAATTTAAGACAGAGTCTGTGATGGACGTGTAGACATTATCGGCTACTATGCGCTATCATTATCACAAAAGCCAACGGCAACTCGGAATTGGATTTATGTTGTTGTTAGTACAATGACATTGTACATGACAAACGAAGATTTGGTGATCGGAATGATCATTAGGTTATGGATATAGCCACATCAATTATCATATTCGTAAATTGTGAAATTGTCCAGGTGTTATTCTCAAGATACATCCTTTAGCTTCAGTAGTGGTCAAATGGTCCAACGTATTACCACCCTTTCCCCGACAGAGAACTGCGTGAGTGCTTGGGGAATTGACCGGATCCAGAAATTAAATTAATAGAACCTAATGCCCAAATATAATAAAACATAAACAAACAATTATTTTAAATTTGAGCTGATGGGTGGAATAGAACCAACCAGGGGGACGCAGATTGAACACACCTGGTCTAAAGCCTCACTCTCACAATATACTGGACTGTCACTGCCTGAAGATTGAGGCTCTTATCCCGGTTGGGCGCACTGAGGTTGGTCTCTCTTTAATGGCTTTCTATTCTCCCTTCACACAAATGTATGTACACTTCCTTCCAATTCAACTTTTTTACACCTCATCCATCAATGTACTTAGTAGATATGTATTATAAGGGAAATGGGTAGTGAAACGTGGTGATAAAAAACTTCCCTTACATGAAGTATTTAATGCTAATGTGTTAAAGTCATTTATTCTTTGTCCAGTGGCATCAGAGCATTGTTTCTCTTTTTCAGTGAGGAAGTCACATTATGTTTGTCCTTTTATTTTCAACATGTTTTACTGTTAATAGAAAATGATTAACCACTCTTAATTTTTTATAACAGCTTTCCCTGATGTCGAAGTTCGTAAAATCACCTATGATTGGGAATTTGTGATAATGGCATGTGACGGAATTTGGGATGTTATGACTAATGAGGTAAGAAAATTATTGCGTTGTTCTTTAGTTAAACTGTAAATGATAGAAACTAGTAAATGTTAGTTGTGAAATAAAGCTGAAATTTCTGTGAGTAGCGTATTCTAAAGAGTATTGAATCTTTCAAAGCGTTTGTGTTCTTTCCGTCAGGAAGTGGTGGAGTTTGTACGCATGCGCCTGGGTACAGGAATGGACCCAGAAGATATATGCGAAGACCTGATGACCCGGTGCCTTGCGCCAGATTGCCAAATGGGCGGTCTCGGCTGTGATAACATGACTGTTGTGTTGATTTGTTTCCTTCAAGGGAAGCCTTACGAGGAACTTGTTTCCAAGTGCAATGCCACCGGCAATGGGGACAGCCCATTCGCTAAATACTAGAATTAGTCTACTCTAGCGTGACGTCCATCTTCTCTTAGATGTTTTTCAGTAGGCACTATGGTATCCAACGAAAATAAAATATTTCATAATATATATGCTGATATACTTTGAATATAAATAATATGAAATTTCTACCTTTTGTAAATAAATAGCATATATATATAATATATTTATTCTATTCAAACATATTTTTTCACATAATTTTGCAGTAAAGTCGTGTCATGTGTTCAAAATATTTTTTGTCTTTCAATTATAAAATCTTCAGGCTATTTTTGTAACTTCAAAATTATTTAGTTGGACTAGATTTTAAATACCAGTCAGTAATTGAAATTCAAGATAAACTGTAATTTTTACACAGGTAAAATTATTTAAAACCTGAACTTTAGTTTGAAAATTTTCTTGAGTAATAAAGATGTAAATTTTAAGCAGTTTATACAAACCTTAGTACATTCTTTTTTAATGTATCTTGAACATATGTTTATGTTTTTATAAAGTCCTGTATAGTATTTGTGTTTGAGGGTTATTGTCATCAAATGCATTTAAATTGTGCGTGTCCACTTTTTTGTGCAGGTAAGCAAAGTTAATGTGAAGGTGTATGATATAAATGCCTACCTACCTACTTGGTTGGGAAAAAAAACCCAATCTTTTCTTTGTGTTTTGTTTTTTTAGTATATTATATATACAAATGCTTCTTTGTATTTATTATAGTATGTTCCTAATGAGTGATTGGAAAATATATTTTGCCTTAAGTAATTATGTTATTGATAATTTATTAACTAAAGTTTTGGCTACTAAATGTAGCTTTATAGTTCATTAAGAGAAACCTCTCTTAATTTTTGAGGTACATTTAGTTATGTATTGAAGAAGGTACTCCACGTTTCATACTCCCTCCTGATAAGTTGTAATAGAACGAAACTTAGGTCAAAGGATTGAATGATAATGATTGATTTTCTTCAAGAGACAGCCATTACCACTTTACTCAATGGCAGCAACGCAAAGTGTGAAATGCGTTCTTCTTTTCATTTAAAAAAAAATTATGTGTTAGTTCCTTTTATTTGTTCCTATACTTTTTTGTTTCTACACCTTCTTCAAAATATGACTGATAATAGCTTTATTATCTTTAATAATAGTTTCATTTTATTCTTACACAAAAGGATTTAAAAGACTGTGTTTTATTGTTCAATACTTGACAGGTAGGTAACAAGATGGATATTTTCAAAAATATCAGAGATGAAAATTTTTAAATCCTTCACTTTAGGTCATTCTTGAAAATACAGTTGAGCCTGCTTTTAACAAAACGTCAGGACTTACTAATTTTATTTGGTAAAATACATTACAAACAAGGTAAACCCCTTCTTATGGTCATGCCTGCAATCTTTTCTAAAAGCAATTTAGTGGGATTTCATCTTCAAAATAGAAGGCAGTTAATTATACCATTGTTATGATAATACATGCTTTACTTTACTTGCTCAATTAATATTATTCCTTCATTACTCATGTATTTTAATTTCCTTTAGCCTCTTTTATAGATTTTTGAGAAGGAAGTGTGAAAAGCTATACTTAACTTATCTACATCCCTAACTATTGTATAAAATATTATTTCTTTAATGCCATAGATTATTAAAATGACAATCAAATTAATAACTTTCCTTTAGCTTTTCCCTGATGACAAATGTTGAGAAAAAACAAACCAATCAACCTCTTAGTTGTATCACTTGGTTATCAACACAATGGCATACAAACTTATGATCAAGACCAGTCGTATTACATATTTCCAGGAAATGTTAGCTTTTTTTTAACATGTGAGTGCCAACTTTTGAAATTTGCACTTGCTAACTACCAACATATGCCAATAAAACCTGAAGTTTGATAAAGCTCATAGAAACTCATAGAAGCTATTTTTAATTTTAACTAGAGTATATGGAGATAGTGGTCCATTAAATGATATGTTATTTCATTGGTACAGATAGTTGTAATTAAACCCTATTATATTTGTTATTAAAGTTCTGGTTTTAAACCAAAATACTATAAAAATTTGTAAATATAGAAAATAGTTTAAAGTAGTTTCATTTGTTTTTGTAGTATGTATTGTTATAGCCTATACACTATTTTATATGTTAGACGTTCATTATACATGAAAGCTTTAAAGTACAATTTGTTTATTATTATATCAGAAAACTATTGCAGTATCTCAAAAAACTACCAAATTTCTCTAACATTCCTGATTTTTTTTTAATAGCAGCATTATGACCCTTCCCTCTTGTTACATAAAATGCTCCACTTCTCCCATCAAGGTAATTTGTTAACTCATCACCTTGACCGAAGAAAGTAGACAAAAATACAACTTTTTTTTTTTAATTTAGCAAGATTAAAATATTTGTATTCTTATCATTCTTTAGAGGACGAAATGAAACAACTTTTACTCCTAAATATTTTCTTTGCTTCACGAATTAGGAAGATAATTATCATTTTGAACCACTATATAAAGTCACGTCACAAGTTTAGAATTAGGTTGTAGGATTAAAGTTTAATGGAGGGCTAGTTGTGGGCCAACTCTTAAATAACTGTCTCACCCTACATCCGTAGGTAACGCAGCTCAAACTAGACACTGTAATGCGGTTTTATATCTTTTACTTTACAAAATGGTGGCGTTGAAACCAATAAAACTGTTTTACCTTATTATTTTTTTAAATACTGAAAACCTATTGAACTGATCAAATTTAACTTTTAGCAAGGGAAGAATGCAGAAAACAACACTTTGGTATGTTTTCTTTTGTTTGGTTGTAATCTTGCATCTGGTTAATTGGCCTTGAGGGCAAAACAGAACTTTGAATTGTTTAACATTTTATTGATATAAAAATATGTTATGTAAGCTAAGGTGATAATTTCATTTAACCACATTGGCTATAAATGTAATAGAGCCCTTTCTTCAGTAATAATTCTCTTCACAAAGAAATAGTTCACTCTTTGGCTCATTAGGCTTTGTTGTGCAATATATGTGTGTGCTGAAGTAGTTTACAACTAGAGCACTATTTGAATTGTAAATTTTTTTATTTATTTTTTGTTCAAATTAGTAATATTTAGTTAGTTTTAAAGTTGTTATTGTATTTTTCCTTCTTTTTTTTTAAAAATATGTCTTTTAATTATTTTGCTTACTTGTATGTGACTATGCTTTCAGGACGTCACATCAGCAAAATTAAGTTTCTTTATTTTCTACTGCTTGCAGTAAAATAATTTGTGTTCCTGTGATAGTAGTAAATCAACCTTAAAGACACAAGCACTCCACTAATAATGCTTGTTATTTATTGGTTACTTTATTCGTGTCTGCCATAATATAGCTACCTACTAGTACCGTAAAACGAGGTTATGTTGGGGTATCTTAAAACAAATAAATGGATTATAAACCCCTCTTTTCTTGTGGAAAGCATGGAATATGCATTTGCAAGTTCTTAGTTATGCATCAGCCATGTTGTATACAAAAAAATAGAAATTAACATGTATACTACAAGTTTTAAGAATTGTTGCAAAGATGATTAACATGTATACTACAAGTTTTAAGAATTGTTGCAAAGATGATTAACATGTGTACTACATGTTTTAAGAATTGTTTCAAAGACATGGATGTAAAGTAACCTCGTTTTACATTATGCAAATTTTGTTTGTATTTAATTTAAGTAGATAGCAAATTTTACTGTTGATTCCAAAATAATTTTATTGTTTTTGTTAAAGAGTTAAAATAATTGTATATTTTAATTGATTTGGTTTTATTTCAAAATGTCTACTTAACTCAAATACACTTGTTTCAATAGGAAGTGATGTAATGTTGAAAGAATTGCTGCGTTGTTGTTTGTTATTGTAAACTTAGATTTTATGTTGTGAAGTGTTTTTTTTTTCACAATCAGCAAAGTATTTTTAAAAACAATAAAACAAAAGCATTTTATATGTTAGTATGTCTACCATTTTCCTGATTTAATACCTCCTATATATCACATCATTTTGATCTAATTAAAAACATTAAAATATTATAAATAAATCTTTTAAATTTCATCTTAAACAATGAATTTCGGTTTCAAAATCATCAAATAAAATTGGACTTGAAAAAAATTACCAGCACTTCACTAAATAAAATTCATTTAAAGATTTTCCTAAATTTATCAGATGCATAAAAAAAATCATTTATAAATTTGTTATTTCCATAAAATATGCTTACTATTTTCTGCATTTTGATTAGATAGTATACCAAAAAGAATAATAATCACATCTTTGTGTCGATTAGTCGATAATATATAAACATAGGGGATAATGGTTGTGGTAAGATTTCCACTTGTGCAATCTAACAACAAAACTTAAAAAACGTGTTCAAAACCAAAATGGATACAAATCACAAACGTTACTTGCCTAGATTATAACATGATAAACTCAAATTCCATTTAAAAATCTTAAAATTGGTTCAAAAACACGAACTTTTGCCTATAGACACTGTTTTAGTTTTATTTCATACACTAAAAAATATGTAGCAGTTATTACTTTGAACAAAACAAGTTTTTGTGATTTAAAATGGATTTTTCAACAAGTTTCGTGAAAACACAGCTCGCGAATAGTAGGTGTCCTTAGATATAATCCAGAAAAAATGTATACCGGTGCATTATGAATAGTATTTTAGTAGTAGTTACAAGCAGAGAATCTAACTGAAACAGGAACGAAAACAACAAGTTGTTTAAGAACCAGAACAGGAATTGGAATCAATATATACTTTTAGGTTCATAAAGGTTTGAAATTTTTATAGTTCTTTTTGATATCAGTTATAGTACAAAAATAAATTTACAAACAAAAATGTTTTATTTACTGTTGAAATTTATTATTTAAATTACATCTATTATTAATAATTCATAAATAATATTATGAGAGAACTTATTTCTCAATAAGAGCATATCTTCACTATTCATTTTTAATTTAAATTAAATGTACTAGTTGACATTTTGGGGGGCGAAGATGTATAATAGGGCTCAGAAACTAGTACTAGACTTCCTGCCACACCCCTTACTATTTGTTAGCATCCAAGAGCTTTTAATTCATTAACCATGACCTCATTTATTCTAGGCTGATACACCCCTGGAAAAACTAGAAAATCAGGAATTGTCATGCTGCAAGGAAAAGTAGGACACATTTTAAAAATTCTTTGAAATGTTCAGATATGTTTGCAATGGTTATCCAAACATGAAAAATAATAACCATCATTTAAGGTTTTTGCACGTACCTGATTTAGTGTCTGCCAGTCCATTAGATACAGTGTTACATACAATGATAAATTAATGTAGTCAAAAATGACTGACTAACCCCTGACTCACTATCTCTCCTAAATTACCTAGAACCTATCTCCTACATGACCTAACACCAAACACCACTCTCACCTTATCTCCTACATGACCTAACACCAAACACCACTCTCAC
>CABFWB010008122.1:0-19853 GCA_902151455.1 Timema bartmani
CCATTCCTACCAAGATGGCGGAGTTGAGGGGAGAGCATGCAGTCTAGGCTGTGTCATGTTCTACCGTTCCTACCAAGATGGCGGAGTTGAGGGGAGCGCATGCAGTCTAGGACTCTAGGCTGTGTTAGTAAAGGATATGGCCACTCTATGATGAAGCGCGTGTATCGGCGGATGGGGTTCTCCTCGCTGAATAGGAAGAGCGAGGTGGGCCCCTTGACGCCTGCTGGGTCCTGGGTGCCGGGCCTGGGCCCCATGGCGAGGCCGTGGAGCGGCGAGCAGTCACGACCAGCCCGCTGCTGATGTGCTGCCGCCTCCTGCGCTGCTGCCAACCTGGACAATGAACGACACGAGCTTATTACGTGGCTAACTTGAGCATAGGTGTCTGCAGGACCCAGTCTCATCCTGTCCAACTTGCTGGCAACAGGTAGCTCTGGGGTTAAGATATAGTATTAACTCACTTTCAACTCCATCATTGTAACTATGCTGGGAGGGAAGACAGATAATAAACCCAGAAAGTTAGTTCACCTCTTCTATATTATATTTTCCTAATCATCACTGTATTATCGACACTCAGAGAGAGAGAGAGCTGTATATTTTACCGTTGAAATTGTTTTAATGTTCTAAACTCTAAATGAAACAATCTTACCTTGCATTAATCCACAATGGCGTAGCTTTTAAGAAAGGGTCATGGTTGAACATAAGACCAAGTGTACTTTTCATCTTCGATGTTAATGAAAGTTCAATATAAGGTACTATACATAACATGTGTAATGAGGGGCACTATGTGTTCCATAACATGTTTGTGATTATAATGATTATACAACCAGATTTTGCTGTCAAAAAGTTCCTAGAAACATCTATTTGCCCAAATATCTCTAGGCACATATGTATTTCCCAAAAGGTTACTAAAAAATAATAATAACCGTATTTGACAAAAGGTTCGTTGAGACATCTGTATCTGACAAAAGGTTCGTGGATACATCTGTATTCGGCGAAAGGTTCGTAGAAACATCTGTATCTGACAAAAGGTTCCTAGAGATATCCGTATCTGACAAAAGGTTCGTGGATACATTTGTATTCGACCAAAGGTTCGTAGAAACATCTGTATCTGACGAAAGGTTCGTAGAAACCTCTGTATTTTCAGCTGGCCATCCCCGCTAGAGTCAATCAAGCCAACAGATAAGCTTGCGAGTCGCAAGCGCATGAATCTAACGTGTGGTGATATCAGACCCGATGTCTTGGCTCGATGTAGTCAGGGATATGGGCAGGTTTATTTATTGATCTGTTGGAACTTCACACACCGAATTAAACTTGATAGTATTTTATATATGTTTTAAAAATAAGTCGTGAAGTAGCGTGATGAGACGATTGATACTAACATAGTGTGTAGTTCATGTTGTAGGAACTACCTTCCTCGTTAAAGAGTGTGTAGTTCATGTTGTAGGAACTACCCTCCTCGTTAAAGAGTGTGTAGTTCTCCTCATTAAAGAGTGGGTAACTATTGTTGAGGTAGTAGACAAAACCTCAGCTCTCCTCCTTGTGTTATAAAACACAGTTGACAACTTAAACCAAAAAGCTTAGGATAAGGGAAGGAGCGGGGCGGGAGGGAGACCGCCTCTCGATCAGCTGTTGACGACTGCGCGCTGCAACAGATCAATAACACCTCACACAATCCTAGAATGTACCTTGTATCAGACACATTGGCATCAGGACAATACTAGAATGTACCTTGTATCAGACACACTGACATGATAATCCTAGAATGTACCTTGTATCATACACATTGGCATCAGGACAATCCTAGAATGTACCTTGTATCAGACACACTGGCATCAGGACAATACTAGAATGTACCTTGTATCAGACACACTGACATGATAGTCCTAGAATGTACCTTGTATCAGACACACTGACATGATAGTCCTAGAATGTACCTTGTATCATACACATTGACATCAGGACAATCCTAGAATGTACCTTGTATCATACACATTGGCATCAGGACAATCCAATAATGTACCTTGTATCAGACACACTAACATGATAGTCCCAGAATGTACCTTGTATCAGACACACTGACATGATAGTCCCAGAATGTACCTTGTATCAGACACACTGACAGCAGAACAGAAATGTGGTCAGGTAACGAGCATCTAACTAATCACAAGAAATCAGCGCGAACGGCTTGAGTCGCTCTGCACTAGATGAGACATTTTCAGCTCTGTCCGCGCTTCTCAGTAAAATCTGCCAAGAAGAACCAATCACATTTCAAAACCAACCGACTCAATGGAGTGCGTATGTGCCTACAAAGTATGTTGTGTCGTTCTTGACGTGTGTTGGTTGATTGGTTTCACCAAACAACGCAATAGTTAGAAATTGTCCATCGGGATGGAAATGTAAATATCAATTTATCTACTAGAAAATATAATATATTGATAATCTGCCGTTAAGTTTTTATCGCAAAGCATTATGGGTCAACATAACACACATGTCTGCTATAGTGCGACAGTAGAGCAGGTTATTCGGTCTGTTTTCGTCGAACTTGTGAGCCGAGCTCTACGCGAATACTTTTGATTTGTTTTTCCTTGTTAATATCGACCCAGGAGATCACACGACTACAGTCCATTCGCCACAGGAGTGACAGTTATATCTACTCTCATGTATCCATACGCCAAACCATAATGATATGCATGACCATGTGTTGAGTTGCTGTCACTTTTGGCGGTCAAAACTTTCACAACAAACAAACAATTAGTTTCTAATTATATTTGTATTTTAACAGATTTTTACAAGATTGAAAATAACCTTTTGGATGTTTATTTTTTATGGAAGCGGCGTTTGTGATTCCCTTTAGAGACAAAAAGCTTCTAAATATTTGCGTTTTCCTCACAAATTAAAATGGCAAACCAGACGAAGCGAAGGCGGTTTATGACGTCATACAAACAGTGTTCGGTTGTGTTCATGCGCACGTGTTTACAAAATAAAAACTATTTATTTTGATACTTATATTTTGTATGGAGCTTTCTCTAAGTTATAAAAACACATATTCATTTGTCTCGTGTGGCCAGCTATAGCAAGATACAGTACATTATTAGTGTGAATATGATACTTTTTGGTTTATTATTTTTAATATCGCTTGTTGCCACAACCACGAAACAAAAAATCAATAGGTTTTGATATTTTTTTTCCTTTCAACAAGTTACAAAAAAAGTTAATCATATAGTTTTTTATTTAGCACCGCGTCTTACTACACGTCCGGCTTATACGCTTAAGTACTAATTACGCAAATGCATTAGGAATTGAGAAGGTCGAATTTAGAGGAAGTGAACCCACATTTGCGTGGAAGGAGAGTGGAAAACTATTTAGGAAAAACACCCCTAGTTCACCCGACCGAGATTCGAGCCTCAATCTCCCCATTTTCGTGCAGTCTAGCTCAACACGAAACTAGCGCGTTAGCTAACTACGCCATCGAGCTGGGTGATCATACAGTAATCCTTATTTAAGTATTAGCCTACAGAAGCGTTTATAAACACTAATATAGTATTAGTAAGGAAGTAATGATTATGTCGACATTAGTGACTTTGAGTCAATGTTTGCAACACAAATCTTCTGCTAGCCTTCACTTAACCTCATTCCAATGGCGAGGTTTACAACCTAGTCCCGCAGTCTTTGTTCCTCAGAGCGAGGCAGTAAACCGCGGGCCGACTGTTGGGAAAGACACGTACCTCCGTAGCCTTCCCAAGGAACAACCCTTACAAACCCCGGTTAAAACGGTTGCTTATAGCACGTGACTCATGACCTTACAGAGAGCACAGGCTCCAAAAGGTGACGAGACTTCAGCCTTCAGTAGCCAACAGATTGTCTGTTTCAGCTCGTTTTACAATTTGTGTTGTTATGTCTGTCTAGTCTCGTGCGTAAAATATCTGTTGAACAACGATTTATTATTCAAAATAAAATTAACTTAAGGGTGCTTATGCATAAAAATAAATAAATTACATTTAAAAAAATTTGTCGATATGTTTCACTGGTACCCGTTCGAGTTATATGTATAGACTATGTACTAACTATGCTAATATGTTAGCGATAGGGTTAATTTAAGAGGAAATGCACCCACATTTACATTGAGAAAGATTGGAAAACCATTTATGAAAAACCACCCTCAGTACGCCCGAGTGAGATTCAAACCCCGGACTCATCATCGACAGCCTAGTCCACTGTAAGTGTGACGCCTCAGACATTCATAAGAGGAAGATAAGCAAGTAACTTATGTTTATTATTTTTATGAAAGCCCCCCCCCCACTAGTCCCCCTGATTACATGAGTTTCAAGAGCAAATTTTTGTAAAAAAATAAAAGTTTCTGAAAAATTACCAAAAAATAAAGTGTAGTCGTAGCTGAACCCCTTGAAAATAAACCTTATATTTCTCACAAGTTTATTGAACAGAACAAACTGAAAAGGAATCTGATGAAGAGGGAAGGGGAGGAAATACACATTTTATTATTTTTATGTTAGCTCTGATATTGATGATTCTAACTTGTTAGTGGCAAATTGTAGACAAAAACAAAGACAACATTTTATTTTTTCATGAAAATTAACAACAATAAAGTAAATATTGCAGTGTGATAAGGGGGGTTGAAGCCCCCTTTATCAACCATTTATGGGCGCCCATGCTTAACGATAGAAGCATTATGATCGTCAAAACAATTTAACTCGAGATTTTGATAAATGTCAACGTTCCATGACCCCCTGAAGCCAAAAATGTGGTTTTTGCAATGCCGTCTGTCTGTCTGTCTGTCTGTCTGAACCTTGGCTTAGAGCCAAACCATTTTACCTACCGGGCTGAAACTTGGTATCTAGGGTTTAATAAAGTTACCCCGAGGGGTTTTTGGAATTAGATATCTAACCTTAAAATTAAGGGCGACAAGAGAGAGAGAAATATTTGTTTTCTCAAAATCTGCTCAAACAATTTTGATTAAATTATGTATCAAGACAGTGTTTAACCCTTCAAACAAAAAGGAAACCCCTATTTTCCCCATGAGAATGAATTAGAGGGTACTTTACATGAGCATTTTGATATCTCCGCAATCTTTGGGTTACAAAATAACTTATCACTGCAAAGGTGTGGTAATCTTAGAAATAGAAATCTTGTATTTGAAATATATTTTTACCAAACCAATAGTTTCTGAGCTATAAACAAATATTATATTTCATTGTTAGGGTACCTTATTTGAAAATGAAATTGATTGTTATGCTGTTGGTGGATAATGATGTTCCTCTTTTATCAATGTTTGTGTAACAATGTGAATTAATTCGTTTCACAATTCTTACAGGTGTTTATGGTAACTGTCTCTATTTTAAGATAAAATAAAGAGAAGAGAACATTTTTAAGATAATGCGGGATTGTTTAATAAAGTTTTTAAAAACACATTAACCTTGCCTAATTGGAGATTTCGAAGCTATTTTGCGAAGCAGCTTGCCCCTTAACTTGATACACGTAAGCAGTTTAAGCACTTTCACACTCACACCAATATGAGGTCGTCTTGTTTAGCTTCAGATTACACTTCCCCTCTTCTGTTGACGAGTTTACACACTCACTATACAGTTTGCGTCTTGAATACATTGACTTACTTTTTTAAATTACATTTTCCTTGTTTCCTATCTTAGATACACATTTTCTTCCAAGTAATTTGTTAATCTAAATCCTGGTGGCAAGACTCCTACAGGCCACTTCAGGGATCAAGCCTAATCGCTTGAGTTGTAGACGATTTAAAAAATAATGTTAGCAATAAAATTACTTCGAGTTAAAACAAATACAATTTAAGATTTATATAAATACGTTTACAAAAGGCTACTTCAAGATGAAAATAACGGTTTTGTGACACTGTAGATCTATTTATAGAATTATTTAGGAATTGATGGCTTTTGTTTCAATGAGATATCTTTAAATTTGGTGAATAAAAGTACATTCATTAACATGGGAAATACTATTTCAAGTAACATTCCAGTGTGAAATGCCTTAAATCCTACACAATACACCAACTAACAGTCCAGTGTGAAATGTCTCAGACCCCACATAATACTCCTAGTAACAGTCCCGTGTGAAATGTATCAGAACCTACACAATACTACCAGTAGCATTCCAGTGTGAAATGTCTCAGACCCCACACAATACTCCCAGTAGAATTCCAGTGTGAAATGTCTCAGATCCCACACAATACTCCCCGTAGCAGTCCAGTGTGAAATGTCTCAGATCCCACACAATACTCCCCGTAGCACTCCAGTGTGAAATGTCTCACACCTCACACAATACTCCCAGTAACAGTCCAGTGTGAATTGTCTCAGACCCCACATAATACTCCCCGTAACAGTCCAGTGTTAATTGTCTCAGACCCCACATAATACTCCCAGTAGCACTCCAGTGTGAAATGTCTCACACCTCACACAATACTCCCAGTAACAGTCTAGTGTGAATTGTCTCAGACCCCACATAATACTCCCCGTAACAGTCCAGTGTTAATTGTCTCAGACCCCACATAATACTCCCAGTAACAGTCCAGTGTGAATTGTCTCAGACCCCACATAATACTACCAGTAACAGTCCAGTGTGAATTGTCTCAGACCCCACATAATACACCCAGTAACAGTCCAGTGTGAATTGTCTAGGACCCCACACAATACACCCAGTAAGAGTCCTGTGTGAAATGTCTCAAACCTCACACAATACACCCAGTAAGAGTCCAGTCTGAAATGTCTCAGACCCCACACAATACTCCCAGTAACAGTCCCGTGTGAAATGTCTCACAGCTCACACAATACTCCAAGTAACAGTCCAGTGTGAATTGTCTAGGACCCCACACAATACACCCAGTAAGAGTCCAGTGTGAAATGTCTCACACCCCACACAATACACCCAGTAAGAGTCCAGTGTGAAATGTCTCAGATCCCACATAATACACCCAGTAACAGTCCAGTGTGAATTGTTTGAGACCTCAACACTCCCAGTTTGTGAGGATAATGTTGCTACAAATCCACTCGTATTAACTAAACAATGAAGGAGATTGTGAATGACGATCACACCTCATTATTTCATTTAGCTTCTTATCGGGCCACACCATCACGCGGTTGGTATTCATGTGTTGTGTGACGTAACGCCGCCATGTTGCCTGGTGACGTCAGCGTGAACTAGTGGTCGATATAGCAGTAGCAGTGCCCCTAGCTTACTCGACTATCCCGCCTGACACTGCGTCCATTCTCTGGGTGGCGTGGGTAACACCACTGCACCGTTTGCTAATAGTTCTAGAAGTCACGCTTGGGAGCATTGTCGTGATGGAGAGTGGAGAAACCACTACACAAAATACAATGTACACGACTGATTCTGTCAACTATCGTAATGTGCAATGCGAGTATAACCCCCTATACTTCATGTCCATCACAACTAGCACCAATGCAGAAGGATGAGATTAAAAATGGTGACGTACTATCACCAATACCACTGCTATAAAATTACATGTTATCAACAATACCACTGATACTAATGTTACGTATTATCAACAATAACACATTTTCATGGCTTGCTACCAACTATGACATATATACCAATGTGACATGTTATCAACAATAAAACAGGTCAATATGAGGTCAATTCGACTTTTATCAATAATGCAATACATACCGATATGACCTGTTATCAACAATGTCGTATATCCTAATATGACCTCTTATCAACAATGTCGTATACCCCAATATGACATGTTATCAACAATGTCGTACACCCCAATATGACACGTTATCAACGATGTCGTATATCCCAATATGACATGTTATCAACAATGTCGTATATCTCAATATGCCATGCTATCAACAATGCCGTATATTCCTATATGAATGTTATCAACAATGTCGTATACCCCAATATGACATGTTATCAACAATGCCGTCCGTATACCCCTATATGACATGCTATCAACAATGCCGTATACCCTTATATGACCTGTTATCAACAATGCCGTACACCCCTATGTGACATGCTATCAACAGTGTCGTATACCCTTATATGACATGTTATCAACAATGTCGTATATCCCAATATGACCTGTTATCAACAATGCCGTATACACTTATATGACATGTTATCAACAATGTCGTACACCCCAATATGACATGTTATCAACAATGTCGTACACCCCAATATGACATGTTATCAACAATGTCGTATATCCCAATATGACATGCTATCAACAATGTCGTACACCCCAATATGACATGCTATCAACAATGTCTTATACCGCAATATGACCTGTTATCCACAGTGTCGTATATCCTAATATTACATGTTATCAACAATGTCGTATATCCCAGTATGACATGTTATCAACAATGCCGTACACCCCAATATGACATGTTATCAACAATGTCGTATACCCCAATATTACCTGTTATCAACAATGTCGTACACCCCGATATGACATGTTATCAACAATGCCGTACATCCCCAATATTACCTGTTATCAACAATGTCGTATATTCCAATATTACATGTTATCAACAATACTATTGAGGTTAAGAATACTTTTTATCAACAATGACATATATAGGGAGATGGCCCGTTATCAACAATGACATAAAGGTCAACATGACTTGTTATCTGCAATGCCACATAAACCAGGGTGATGTTTTATTAGGACAGAAAGCCCCGTCCCCTAATATTCACGTGTTGGTATCTCGCCGCTTTTCAATGTTGGTAATAGTATCCTATTGGTCGATGATAATACATTGTAGATACACCGCTTTAAAGAAGTTATCATGTTGGCCTACGATGCTCATGTCCTATTTATAATTTTATATTAATTAACCACACTGATCCTCTCATTCACAACTAATATTAAAATGTCGTTACATGAAATAATGCAAGGGTCAATCTAAAAAACAAAAAGTGTGAGTCACCAAATTCCTTATAATGTTCGTGAGGTAACAATAGCCGTGATCTTCCACGGATCATTACAATGGAAACCAAGTAACATTTATAATATTTAGGTGTCGTCATATGTATATACTAGGTGTCATCATATGTACATACTAGGTGTCATCATATGTATATACTAGGTGTCATCATGTGTATATGCTAGGTGTCATCATGTGTATATACTAGGTGTCATCATGTGTACATATCAGGTGTCATCATGTGTATATGCTAGGTGTCATCATGTGTATATACTAGGTGTCATCATGTGTATATACTAGGTATCATCATGTGTATATACTAGGTGTCATCATATGTACATACTAGGTGTCGTCATATGTATATACTAGGTGTCATCATATGTACATACTAGGTGTCGTCATATGTATATACTAGGTGTCATCATATGTAAATACTAGGTGTCATCATATGTATATACTAGGTGTCATCATATGTATATACTAGGTGTCATCATGTGTATATACTAGGTATCATCATGTGTATATACTAGGTGTCATCATATGTACATACTAGGTGTCATCATGTGTATATACTAGGTGTCATCATGTGTACATATCAGGTGTCATCATATGTATATGCTAGGTGTCATCATGTGTATATACTAGGTGTCATCATGTGTATATACTAGGTGTCATCATGTGTATATGCTAGGTGTCATCATGTGTATATACTAGGTGTCATCATATGTATATACTAGGTGTCATCATGTGTATATACTAGGTGTCATCATGTGTATATGCTAGGTGTCACCATGTGTATATGCTAGGTGTCACCATGTGTATATACTAGGTGTCATCATGTGTATATGCTAGGTGTCATCATGTGTATATACTAGGTGTCATCATATGTACATACTAGTTGTCATCATGTGTATATGCTAGGTGTCGTCATATGTATATACTAGGTGTCATCATGTGTATATACTAGGTGTCATCATATGTACATACTAGGTGTCGTCATATGTATATGCTGCGAGTATAGTCCGAAATTTGATGTCAATATTATACGGGTAGTGTTGACATTATCCAAAATAGGCGGATAATGCTAGGTTAGAGGCGAATGAATTTTTTGCCTATGTTTATCAGGATAATGTTGACATTATCCACCCGTACTCGAATAATGTCGAATTCTAGAGAGACCCACGCGTCCATTTGTTAGTTTTGCTCCGTGTGGTTCTATAGACGTACTAGCTGTCCGGTGTGAGACTTTTTGTTGTTATTTTATTATATTTAGAGTTTCTTTTAACGTGCTCTTTTCTGAACTAGCTGATTATATCAGCACACAAGAAGTTCTATGAGCTAGAGCCAAATGATCTACCAAATTTTGTCGGGAAAGGTATTTTCACATACCTTCCAGGGCTCTTACATATTACGGGCCACAATCGACGTGGGACCGATGGCTTTACTTCCCCTCCGAAGGAAGTTGTGCTACAGATTTTTACTTCTCAAGAAAAATCTGTCAGCCCCGGTTGGGTTTGAACCTGCGAACATTGGGTCCTGAGGCGAGCACTTTACCCCAAGACCACCGAGGTCAACNGTCAACCTGTGTTAGTGTAGACAAAGAAAAGTTTTTTCTTCTATTCAACAATATTTTGTGTAAAAAAGGGGAAGATAGCACGGCATATCTGACCAGTGACAAATATCATGAAATTCTAACGTCTCCGTCCAAAGCACTTTGATATAATCATTGTTAACAAATGAGGAAAAACTGACAGCGCCAGTGTCTGACGGTAGCACTTCCTTTTTATGGTCCATGGGGGAAAACAGAGGATGATGGCGGGACTGAAGAAAAATTACACAACTGTGGCCCAAGAGATTGTTACAATGTTCTTGAAACTTTATATTATATATATAAAAAAAAGGCATCTATAAATAAGGGGCCATTAATCCGTACAATGTTTATTTTTTCTGAAATGAATAGCAGGGGACAAGTGGATTTAATGAATATGCGGACACAGGTTGATGGTAGCTACCGTTCCATCATGACCTATCAAGAACATCTGACAACATTTGTTCAGTTGAGGGCCCTAACCCCATAGGGGGCAGAGGAAGTAGCTAAGCGGCGCACCTGCTGTTCTACAGTCCAATAATGGCAGAGAGTTCGTCAACAGAATAGTATATGAGCTCAAGTTAACACCCCAACACAGTCAAAGTCAGGGCATCGTCGAGAACGCCAGCCAGAACATACAAAATATGCTCTCCGCTTGGAAGCAAACAGAAGGGATAAGTAATTGGTCAGAGGGTTTGAGATTCGTCCAGCGGATGAAAAAATAGAGCGTATCATGAGGGAATACGAAGATCACCGTATGAAACAAACTTTGGATGTGATATAAAGACAGGCCTTTCATCATTATATCTATCCAACGAGACAACACAAAGAATTGAGACGGAGGAACAGCTGCAAGAGATGTTGCACAATATCAAGCAACCAGTTGCAGTAAATAATGAAGATAATGGCATTGAAAACGCAATGCTGGAAGAGGACAATGAAAAAAATCGAGGAATTATGAACTCAAGTGAGTTCTGTTGAAGTCGGAGAAACAGGCAAAGGCAGTAAGGTACCTTGCTTAGTGTGTGAAACTGAAACTATTGAGAAACCATCTTCAAGTCTAAATTACACATGTGATGAAGAACTATTATGTGAGCTTTGGGAAAATAAGAAAAAATTGCAAAAAAACAAACCACCTTCAACCAAGCCAAAAAGATGAAATTTAACTCTGACAAATCATCTACTCCTGCTGAAATTGACGACATGGTGAGGTACAAAAGAAACCCACCCACTGTGTGCCGAGAAAAGCTGGTGTCACTCAATGATGATCTGTTCGAGAAATTATTAGTTTGCAATCGCTTTCTGAAGAAATACTTTGGGAAATATAAGTGTGTATCAAGGAAATGTGAATGTAAAGCTTCAGGTGTTCTTTGCAACAGTAAGTGCTACTCAAGCCTTGATCGTAAGAATAAGTCAAACATTAACTTTTGGCTCAAATAATATTTTTATGTTTAATAACCAATTTAACGTTCCAAAATATAATCTGTATTTAAAGGGTTAAATACGTGCTTAGTTTTACAAATAGTTTCAACGTTATTCTTGAGTTGCTGATTAGTGTCATATCGAGGGCTAATCTCGACATTATCCAGATTTCACACATTAACCGTAACATACGAGGTGTTGTCATGCGTACATACAGGTTGTTTCCACATGTTTAAATCAGGTGTATTCACACGTCTATACTAAGGGATGTAATATATATATGCTAGATGTCATCACATTTTTACGATATATTAATTGTCTAATGCTTTATTAGATGTAATCAATTTGTTTTTGTTTTTTCTTTAGCACCGCGTCTTACTACCTACTTGAGCTATACGTGTTTGTACTAATTAGGCTGATGGATGAAGAAAGTTGAAGTTAGATGAACTGCACCTGCATTTGCACAGAAGGAGAGTGTAAAACTATTTTAGAAAACTACCCTCAGTACACCCGACCGGAATTCGAGCCCCAGTCTCCCCATCATCGGCATCACTGTGAGAGTGACGTCTTAGACCATGCAGCCACCGAAGCAGGTTAATCAAATGTTATACTAAATATCACATTTGTACACCACATGTCACAAAATGTGTCAGTTTATTTCTGTAGCTTCAAGTGTCTGGTATTGTCCAGCTGAAGTTGGCAGTCTTGTAAAGTTTTTAAAAGGTGAAGGTTGATATTTCTCCCTGATACATTTACTGGCCTGTATTCAACAGCACATACCGACAGTCAGCCAAATTGGAGGCTTTAATAGCAAACATCGGTAATCATGCCATTCAAGTACTAAGCTTGTTCTAGAGTCTGTTCATGATAAGTTTTTACCTGGATGACAGTTCAAAAATCATATGTCTAGGTTTTGAGTTGCCAACACTTTTAAAATATCACTGTTTTGTTATAATGCTAAGTTTTTTAAAATTACATGTTATATTTTACATTTAAAATAAGGTAAACTTAAGTTTTCTTACACTGTTGCACAACTTTTAATAATTTCTTTTTACCCAATTCAAAACAATATTATAAACATAATTAAAATTAATAATTAAAAATTCTCCGTCTTGGAATGTTATCTAAGATGTGCAATATAGTGCATACATTAATACCTTTTAATGCAGGCATCGTATTTACTTGGAAAAGAGAAAATACTTGTAATTTTTTATATATATAGTAAATTATTATTTGATTATTTTATCGTATTTCGAAATATTTATCTGAATAAAATATTTTTATCCACTGCGTGGGTGCATCATTGTGAAGAACTTGTTTCCGTCACGTTTAATAATATGGTTTAAATTCGTCGGTCGCCATTTTAAAGCTATTTTCGTTAGACCTTTTGTGAAAGTGCTGTGAATAATAATTTTTTTTAAGTGGAATAGAAAGGTAACTAAGCTTTGTGTCCGACCTCAAATAAATATATAAATAATATTGGCCTAAATTACTGTGGTTAGCTATCACATTCATACATTACCATACTTTTCACTACAGCTATCCAAAGTGACAGATGTCAGCTGTTGGTGTAGGGATACATTAGGGCCTATTTCTAGTAACTTTGTGAGCTGTCATCAAAGTAAACTAAGGTCGTGAATGTACTATAAGTACGTAAGCCCAAGCCAAGTATCTTCTTCTTTGTGTCCTGATTTTTTTTAGTTACATGAATATATGGTCAGGTGGTCTAAGACAACAGGCTCACAATGAATCTAAAAGTTAGAAAAACACGATTTAGGTACCGCCCCTAAGGTGTCCTTACAAACGTAGCTTATGCCAAATGACAGCTTTCTATTTTTCTTAGGGTTTGAGCTACTCGAACTTGTGAGCAAGAGGTTTAAGGCATCAGGCTTATAAGAAATAAAATAAAACCACATACACGAGTAGGTCTAAATCTTGATAAATAAAATAGGCCTACACTTGAGGTGAACACTTGTCAGTTTCCTTAAGTAAGAAACTGTACAATGTTTCAGCTTTCTTGGTTCTAGAGCTATCCCCACCGGTGATCAAGTGGTTTAATGCGTTAGGTTTGAAAAACATCATGTAAAAGTAAAAATAATATGGCCGGGTTTCATGTTTCTATAAGTATGCAAATTACAGCGTTAAAACATTTTATTTTATTTATATGATTGTTATGTCCTTTGTCAATATGGAGATTTAGCTGCCTTTTAAACTGGAGAAGTCATCTCCGTTTGTCTGAATAATGATCTATGTAAACGTGATATCAAATTAAATGAAGACTTGAAACGTTACCTGTCTCATTTTTATCTGACAAAATAACACTTTATACCTATTTTTGTTAATACAAAAAACACTTTAAAAAACCAGCTGAGTGTGTATATTCCCCTGTAATTTCTCTTTGGATTTCTAGCTTGGTAGGTCTCCTGTATTTTCTCTTTGGATTTACAAGTTGGTAAACATCCTGTATTTTCTCTTTGTATTTCAAGTTAAAATGTCTCCTATAATTTCTCCTTGGATTTGAAGTTGATATTTTCCCTTGGTTATCAAGTTAGAAAACAAATGAATACTATATTCATTACTAGGCTACATTATATTCACTATGTTCACTTAGTTTAAGGTATTTCGACTATCAAAATATTATTCCAGCAATCACAATTTTAAAAATTGTATAGTTATTGTAAGCTATAAAAATTGTGATTCGATGATTTCAAATAATTACCGCTCTCAAGTTATAAGGGGTATTTGATTCTATTTGTGTACCATTGGCTAAAGTAGCTAGTTAATGTCTGGGGCTGAGATTTAGTATAACTTGACATTCATAAAACTGAAGTGTACAAAATGAAATGTATTACATTAATGATATAATATTAATTAAATATATTAAATATAATAGAGCCTGCATATTTGATTGAAATATATAATAGTTTAGTATTATTATCGTTATTATTAAAATTAATATTTCATTGAAATATTTGTATTATTACTATTACTATTCCTAGTTTATCTGATTATGGTGTCCGTTGGTCTGGTTATTGTAACAGATGGTCTGGTTATGGTAACAGCTGGTTTGGTTATGGTAACAAATGGTATGGTTATTTTAACAGTTGATCTGGTTATTATGAAAGTTTGTCTGGTAATGATGATAGTTGGTCTGGTTATGGTAACAAATGGTATAGTTATGGTGACAGTTGGTTTGGTTATGGTGACATGGTATGGTTCTGGTGACATTTGATCTGGTTATGATGAAAGTTGGTATGGTTATGGTGACAGTTGGTTTGTTTATGTTGATAGTTGATATTGAATATCTGAATATATAACCAGAATGTTAATTGTTAGAATAAAGTTGGTTTTATTGATTACAAAAACTAACATGTTTGGGACGGCAAACAGACAAAGAACTACCCGTGGGAATAACCTTGAAACGACTGACCAACCAGTAACTTGAAACTGCGCATGTGCAATTAAAAACATGGCTTCCTTAACTCATGCGCACTTAGACAGGATATTCATGGCACATTTATTAAGCTATGCTCACATGAAACATTGTAATCTAAATTTCTCTAACAGTTGGTCTAGTTAGGATGAAAGTTGGTAGCCTTGGCTATTTAATCCACCATGATATGTCATACGTACAGTTGTAATCCTACCATCGGCGACGTAAAGCCCTCCTGAATCGAAGGTGGCTGCGTTATCTGATCACTCGTGATATTACTAATTGATCACTCATATGAAGCTGACGATTTTCACACGTCCACAACAGACTGTCTTAAAATATAAGTGAAGAACGAACCTTAGGACGAGACGACTCAAGGATAGCTCAGTGGTTAGAGCACTAGCGTACTAAGCCAAAGGGCCCCTGTTCGATTCCCGTGTCCAGGTGTCGTTATTAGGCTATATTTAAAGAATATGACATTTAAATGTGCCTATAAACGTTAACAAAAAGAACAGCTAGGCTATTTAATCCAAAAATATGTTAGCTTAGCAGTTCATGAGGTAATTGTTACATTAAACATAGGAAAAATTCTGGAAATATACGTTTAAGGGTCTTTGAAAACTCGAAACTCGCTAGTTATAAATTTAAACAATATCTAAATGGCAATGTTTAAGAAAAAGAGTTTAGATCAAACCTTAATTGTATTAGCTCTTGTGGATGGTCCAACAACAAATAATGGCAGGAACTTGTTTAGTATGTAAAACGGGAGCTCATAACGGCAGGAAATGGAACTAATCACAACATTTAAATGCAAGTGATGAAGAGGTTACATCATAAACAAATAATATCTCTGAAGAGTTATTCAGTGACCCGAATTGTCCCTTACATAGTGTCCATTACAAAGCTTCTCACAACTATACATCTAGATAAATAAGTTTAAATATCACAATTATACACCTAGAGAGCTAAGATTAAATATCACAGCTATACGTCTAGAGAGCTAAGATTAAATATCACAACTATACACCTAGAGAGATAAAATTAAATATCACAATTACAGTATGCACCTAGATAACTTAGGTTAAATCTCACAACTATACATCTACATAGCTAGGATTAAATATTTTAGCTATACACCTAGATAGCTAAGATTAGGTCTCACAATAGTACACCTAGATAGCTAAGTTTAAATCTCACAATAGTACACCAAGATAACTAAGAATACATTTAACAATTATGTACCTAGATAGCTAAGATTAAATTTCACAATTATACACCTAGATAGCTAAGATTTAACATCACATTTATGTACCTAGAGAACTAAGATACAATCTCACAAATATACACATAAATAAATAAGGTTAAATCTCACAATTATTATACTCCTACATAACTAAGAATAAACTTCAGAATTATATACCTAGATGGCTAAGATTAAATCTCACGGCTATACACCTAGATAAGTAAGGTTAAATCTCACAGCTATAAACCTAGATAAGTAAGGTTAAATCTCACAGCTATACACCTAGTTAGCTAATATTGAATCTGACAATTATACACCTACATAGCTAAGAGTAAGTAAAACAACTATACACCTAAATAACTAAGTTTAAATCTCACAATAGTACATCTGGATAGCTTAGAATTAATTTCACAATTATGTACCTAGAATATAGATAACTAAGATTAAATCCTACATCTATAAACTCAGATAACTAAGATTAAATCTTACAAATATACACCTAGATAGCTAAGATTTAACATCACATTTGTGAACCTATATAAATAAAATTAAATCTTATAAATATGTGCTTGGATAACTAAGATTTAATCTCACAATGATACACCTAGATATCTAAGATTAAATATCATAACTATACATCTAAGAATAAATTTCACAATTACTAAACTAGATAACTAAGGTTAAATCTCACAATTATACACATAGATAGCTAAGATTGAATCTCACAACTATACACTGAGATAACTAAGATTAAATATCACAACTATAAACATAGTAAACCAAGATTAAATCTCACATTTATAGACCCCTATAGCCAATGTTAAATCTCACAACTATACATCTAGATAGCTAAGATTTAACTTCACATTTATTAAACTAGATAACTAAGATTAAATCTCAAAACTATACATCTGTATAGCTAAAATTAAGTCACACAACTAAACACCTAAATAACTAAGATTAAACTTCACAATTATATACCTAGATAACGAAGATTAAAGCTCACAATTATACATCTAGATAACTAAGATTAAACCTCACAACTATACACCTATAAAACTGAAATTAAACTTTACATTTATGTACTTAGATAACTAAGATTAAGCCTCACAATCGTTCAATAAAAAAATTAAGATTAAGCTCACAGTCATGCATCTAGAAAATTAAGATTAAATCTCACAACTATAAATCTATATAACTGAGATTAAAGCTCACAATTATACTCCCAGATAACTAATATTAAATCTCACAATTATACATCTATATAACTGAGATTAAACCTCAAAATTATACACCTAGATAACTGAAATTAAATCTCACAATTATACTCCTGGATAACGAAGGTTAAACTTCAAAATTGTGCAATTAAATAACTAAGATTAAACGTGAAAATTGTATACCTAGATAACTAAGAATAAATCTCAAAATTATACACCTACATAACTAATATTAAATCTTAGTATAATTCATCTGCATAGCTAAGATTAAACCTCACAAATATTCAGCCCCTAAATAACTAGTATTAAGCCTCACAGTTATACACCTAGTTAACTAATATTAAACCTCACAATTATACACCTTGATAACTAATTTTAAACCTCACAACTATACACCTAGATAGATAAGATTAAACCTCACAATTATACACCTAGATAACAAATATTAAACCTCACGACTATACACCTAGATAATTAGTATTAAACCTCACAATTATACACCTAGATAACTAGTATTAAACCTCACAGCTATACACCTAGGTAACTAGTACTAAACCTCACAATTGGACATCAAGATAACTAGTATTAAACTCACAATTATACACCTAGATAACTAGTATTAAACCTCACAACTATACACTTAGACAACTAGAATAATCCTTACAATTATGCACCTAAATAACTAGTATTAAACCTAACAACTATACACCAAGATAACTAGTATTAAACCTCACAAACTATACACTAAGATAACTAGTATTAATCCTCACAACTATACACCTAGATAACTAGTATTAAACCTCACAGCTATACACCTAGATAACTAGCATTAAAACTTACGATTATACACCTAGATAACTAGTATTAAACCTCACGATTATACACCTAGATAACTAGTTTTAAACCTCACGATTATACACCTAGATAACTAGTATTAAAGCTCACGAATTATACACCTAGATAACTAGTATTAAACCTCACGATTATACACCTAGATAACTAGTATTAAACTTCACGATTATACACCTAGATAACTAGTTTTAAAACTCACGACTATACACCTAGATAACTAGTATTTAACCTCACGATTATACACCTAGATAACTAGTTTTAAACCTCACGATTATACACCTAGATAACTAGTATTAAAGCTCACGAATTATACACCTAGATAACTAGTATTTAACCTCACGATTATACACCTAGATAACTAGTTTTAAACCTCACGATTATAGACCTAGATAACTAGTATTAAACTTCACGATTATACACCTAAATAACTAGTATTAAACTTCACAATTATACACCTAGATAACTAGTATTAAACCTAACAATTAAACACCTAAATAACTAGTATTAAACCAAACAATTACAAACCGAGAATACTGATAACAATCTAGTTGGATAATCTAGGTTCTAGACTATAGTTTATCTAAGCAGATCTTCTCTGGTCGACAGTTAAAACTTTCTGTTGACATATCCTTTTTACACTTATACTCGAGGCAGTGCATGAAAGTTCTCAATCAGCCGACATCAATAACACGATCATATTCATCCCCGAACCACTATGTTAGATGAAGAGACATGCTAACCTTGTTGCAGCCTGCAGCGGGCGCCATCTTGACAGTCCCTGTCGCGGAAACCCTTATCCGTCGTCGTCGTCGGTGTTTTAGGGATGGTAGGCCCCGTGTTCGATCACCGCACTCGTCACTCTAACCCGCACATGACTGATGTAATGTTGCTTGTAGCGTGTAGCCAAGGGGCAGCTCCTACATGTCTGGTGGCGGCAACCCTCCCGACCTCTTACACCGACACACTCATGCACACTGGCTGGCCGAGCTGGGACCAACTCAGCTCAATACCGTGTGTATGGTGGAGTGCAGAGTCATGTTCCAACTACTGGCTTGGTTGTAGTGGCGCTTAGATATGTGATAGTAGGCTGGGGGAGAGGAGATAGTAGGGCTGGGAGAGAGGAGATACTAGGGCTGGGAGAGAGGAGATACTATGGCTG
>CABFWB010008123.1:821-19848 GCA_902151455.1 Timema bartmani
TATATATATATATATATATATATATATATATATTATATTATATAAATTGGTAATTGACCACAATGTTTTTCTATACTATCTTATTGTAAATTTCCAAGCCATCATGCAATTATTCATTTTATTACTTTTCTATAATATTGTATAAAAATGAGGTGGCCCAATGGCTAAAAACAGTTGGCTCAATGTGTTTCTAACAGTTTTTCTTTAAATTCAAAATGGAGTAATCCAGTGTTTGTGTTATTTTTACTCTATTCTTTGTGTTTGATAACTGGCAATAATGCCAAAATATTATTCTATTTGTGTTAAAATGTGTGTGTGACTACTTCTACTATAGAAGACAGAAGAAAGGAAGAAGATGTTTGTTGAATTGTGCATTGGATTCTTCCCACATTTTTCCTCTTTCCTTAGGTGGGCGTTCTTCATCAAATTTACTCTTAGTAGTTTATTTTTCCTTTTTCTTTAGTTCTATCAATTTCCTTTACTATAAAATTTTTCATAATATTGTTAGTGTAATTTTAATGCCAATATATGTCAATTGTTTTATATATAAAAAAAATTGACATACATGATATTTTAATAAGCTAATATTTCCCCAAAATATGCTTCAATAACTTAGTTTACTCTATAAGAAAACTAAGAATCATAAACAGTTATAAATTTGAAGTGTTTCATATTTCATTTATTATTCCTTAGTGTAATCGTGCATGATCACGTCTTCTGATCCATTTCCATTCCTATATGTGCAGTTGCACATATCTTACTGAGAAATTTATTTAAATTTGATTTTTAATGCTTGTACAAGTTTATCTCATACTTTAAAATGAAAACTAATATGACTAAAATAATATTTCTAGCAAACAATATGCAATAGTAAATGCTTTTTTAATATAAATATGGTAAGTTTTTAAAATATGTATTGCAATAAATAAGATCAACATTGATTTTAGACAGGTTAACCAACATAATTCTTTAACTAAGTAATTAAACTAGTGCTAGTTTTGTAGTTAAACGTTTTAATTAATAAAAGTTTTAAATATATTAAGTTTTAAAACATTCAATATTTGTCATATATTCTTGATTTTACATTTTTAATTTAACATAAATTATTATTTAGAAAGTAAAAAGAATCATTAAATTATTTAATAATCTATTTAGCTATTTTTATTTTCATTGCTTTGTCATGGCAACACAAGTAAACAACTTCAATCAAGAATAATTCAAAATGGACCACAATATCGAATAAATTTACCCGTCAAAAGTAGTTTTAAAACTCTATTGCGTTCTTAATGTGAAAATTGATATTAATTTTAACAATTTGTTAAGTAACCAAATTATTTTTAAGTTGAAATGCCGATATTATCTAAATTAAATAGCCTATGCTTACTATTGCGTTTTAGAAATGTATTATTATGTACATCAAGTGAAAGCTCAAAAATGATGAACCTACAAAACTTTTGATCTCAATCTAGAGCTTAAAAGACGAGCTCGGCTCGAAGCTTGAAATCTGAGTACTCGCAGAGCCCTAATATATATATAAATTGGTAGAAATGTGGAGAGATTGCGCTGGCATTAAGGAGTAGAGCAGTAAACTCTTACCCTTCTCAAGCATACAAAGAAAGTCCTTGTTCCAGCGAAGCTCAGCCATAAACTCTTCATTTTGTAGGAACAGTGCAATCCTTTCATCCTCCAGATACCTGTCCAACTCAGGGTCACCAACATCACACAAAACTCCTCTCACTCTCTTGTTCTCAACATACTTCTGCTGTAACAACTGCTGACTCAAGAGCATGGCCTGAAAAACAAACATATCCAGGCATATTGTGTTTAAAACAAATTAGATTCTCTGACAGAATAAGAGTGACCTACCAAGACCATTCAGGAATCTTCAATAAAATACATGCAATATTCTATTGAAATGCATACACAATGATGAATGAAAGCTTCAAATTAATCGTGTAAGCAGGGATGTGCCCTCAAATCCCTAAGAATATTCAAGATTCGAGACTCAAATCCTTAAAGAATTCCTTGTCTTTCAATTTTCCAAGTGAAATTTGTTTTAGTGCATTAATACTGCTTATTGGTGATTCAAAACCAACTATAATTTTATTATGAACTTAACAACTAAACCCCAGACCAGTATTTAACACTTAACTGAATGTATTAATGTTATAAAATGGAATAAGAAAGAATGTTAACATTTAGTTACTATTTGTATTTTATATTATTCTATTTTTATATTTCCTCTTATGTTCATAATTTTTTCTAATATTCAAATTTTTAAAATAGTGGATTTGAGCCAGCTCTTCTTGAAGGTCATAGTTAATATCTAGTTTTAAAAAATAAAGTTTAATTAACAGAGTTACGTAGAAATATTTTTAATTACATGATATTCATCCATAGAAATGGCTTATCTCATAAGATGAAGAGGCAAATATTAAAGTTTGATAGCCACACTTAGGTATGTGTAAAACTTTGTTTGCGAGGCGATGTTCTAGTACATGGATTTAACACCTTTTGGATGCAAAGATCGTGTCACTAATATGCTACACCTCTCCTCTATCTCGGGTGTCAAGAAAATAACTCCAGCGAGAAGTGTGACAAGTGGCATTCCACTATAGTTGTGCTATTTTTATCACTGTAGATTTTTACCTGCCTTAGTTTTACTACTCGTTTTGACTATAAGTATTTAACTACATTAATGGTTAGAGCTGATGATGTTAGAATTATGAGGATATGTACCTGCATTCACATACAATGAGTAGGAAACAATTTAATAAAAAATATACTAAGTATATCCGGGCCAGATGTGGGGCTCAATCTTATTATTGGCAAACCAAACAATATGAGCTCGACATTTAGTCTGTGTACCCGCTGGTGCATGAATACTAAAAATGATTAGTTTTATTACTGGAATTGTTACATTGTAATTTGCCTTCAGCTCTGTTATTTTTATGTTTTAGAATGGCAAGAGATTGAAAAAACAATACTGATAGATTTTATGTGGAAAACAACTCATCCCCGGTACACCAACTGTTTGGGATTAAAACTATTAAAATCTCAATTAACTTTTCAGTGAAGCATTTTATTATATTATAAGAAACACACCTTTTCTGCCTTGCGTCGCTGACGTTCCCTCCTCAGCCAACGTCTACGAGCATAGCTTTCATGCCAACATGCACTCAGATGCCGCCCTCTCATCTGCAATCGCGCTACTATCTGCCTCCACAGCATTTTTTTAAACGAGAATTACACAACAGTATCGGTGTAGTGACCAACACTTTTTATAAGAACCGCACTATCAAACAATATGATTAGTTATGATTAGTCCTTTGCACAGAAACTAGTCCATCATTAAGTCTTACAGTATTGTGGTGAGTGTTGAAAATTGTGCAGATTTGTAGTCGAATTTGGAGGAGGTGCAAATGAGACCAATTTTTTGTTTCATGTGTTTGTGTTTGCCAATTTTCTTTTATCTAGTATGTAGATATTCAAGAACAAGCCTCTACTCATTTTTTAAACACATTTCCTCATGATGAAACCAATTGTGTTTCCTTTCAGAAGAATATTTATAGGTTTAGTAAAATAATGAATTTGAAAGAATATTCTTCCCTTTCTTTATATTGGCACTAATAAATTATGGCAGTGTTTAATAAATTCAAAAAAATGTATCTTTGCAAAATAGATAGGTAAGGTTTTTCCAAACTATTATTATTATTAATTTGTTTTGTAACATAGTAAAATGTTTCAGTGAAAATACACACTTATGTTTTATTTTATGTCAGTATTAGAAAGTTTGGAGCTTTGCATATATTATTTATACAAAGTCTGTCAACCTATATATATATTTATATATATATTCATAAAAAATGTTCTACAATAGTTAAAGGAATTGACAAAATTGACACAAGCTTGGAAACCATACTAGCACAACTGTATCTTCTCAACAACAAACCGTGTAGAGAAATGTCCTGCAATGCAATTCCTTTCCTTTAAGCCATGAATCAACTGTAAATGAGAATAAAACAATATTCATGTTTTATAAAAAAATATTCCAAAATGTTTTGTTTTTTCCTCAAGACGTTATAGATAAACAAAACCGCCACTAACACAATTCAGTAACTACTGCCTTGAAAGTACAACCAATGTTTTATGTGTATCACAACTATTGTTAAACTCTCAGAACTAGCTCGAAGGTCCTGACACCCACAAGGATGTGTCATTAAGATTAACTTATTGCTATATTTTGCCATGAGGTACAGAACAGTTGCACAAAGCCTGGGTAAGTAACGCGTGACCCAAGTAGTAACCAACAAACCTGCCACTCAACTGTTCACTAAACAGATACTCTAAGATATCCAGGCCCTCTAGAGAGAGAGAGAGAGAGAGAGAGAGAGAGAGAGATAGCAGACAGGAGTGGCCAACACAACCACTACACAATACTAAATATCTCAATGTAATTGAGAGAAACGAGATGAAAGTTTGAGTGGGACAAACATATTCTATTAAAGCATAGACATTGTTTCAATTTATGAAATTATATATTGTGGATCAAAAACAACTTTCAACCTGGATATTAACTAAAAGTTTTGTTATGTGAGCAAATTAAATTTGAACATTAACTAGAATTAAAGTTATTTGAAAATCTAACATTGTTATCAGCCATTCCTTAGTTTTATTTTAATGATATTATTTCTAGAAGCACAAATAAATGTAGTAAATTCTTGTGTTACCTAGCTCCTGGGATGTAATCAGGGCTCCCCTAACAATACGACAGTCTCACTTATTGATTGTAATGACACCTTATTTAGTTAATAGTGTGGTTTGGGTGAGAGTTAGCTCAGACCTGTGTCCTGATTCTGGTCAGCCCTGACTACAGTGTGATGACTTTCCAGACAAGGTCACTTGACAATTACTGCTTGTTAAAATGACTCACTCCAAAACATCCCAGTCCAGCTTGTTACAACCCAACTAAATACATCTAACAAATTATCTCAACTACAGTTGCTCATGAAACAATGCTGTTAAGGTCATTACACTAGCAAGTAGGGAAACAAGATTCTTCATGCCGTTATTATTAAATATGGATTTTAAGAGTTTGTAGCTTTATTAGTGAAGTATTGTTTACTCTCAAATAAAGTATCTTGAACCAACATCCAACATCTTATTGATTTATCAATGTGGGGAATAGGGGCCATTATAACAACTGTGATAGTATCCAATCAACATCTAACATCTAATTGATTTATCAATGTGGGGATTAGGGGCCATTATAACAACCGTGATAGTATCCAGCCAACATCCAACATATTATTGCATCATCAATGTGGGGATTAGGAGCCCCTATAACAACTGTGATAGTATCCAACCAACATCTTACTGATTTAACAATGTGGTGATTAGGGGCCATCATAACAACTGTGATAGTATCCAACCAACATCTGATTTATCAATGTGGTGATTAGGGGCCATCATAACAACTGTGATAGTATCCAACCAACATCCAACATATTATTGCATCATCAATGTGGGGATTAGGGGCCACTATAACAACTGTGATAGTATCCAACCAACATCCAACAGCGTATTGCTTTATCAATGTGGTGATCAGGAATCATTATAACAACTGTGATAGTATCCAACCAACATCCAACATCTTATTGATTTATTAATGTGGTGATTAGGAGTCATTATAACAACTGTGATAGTATCAAATCAACATCCAACATCTTATTGATTTATCAATTTGGGGATTAGGGGCCATTATAACAACTGTGATAGTATCCAACCAACATCCAACAGTGTATTGCTTTATCAATGTGGTGATCAGGAATCATTATAACAACTGTGATAGTATCCAACCAACATCCAACATCTTATTGGTTTATCAATGTGGTGATTAGGAGTCATTATAACAACTATGATAGTATCCAAAACCTCATTGCTTCATCAATGTGCTGATTGGGGGCCATTACAAAAACTGTGATAGTATCTAACCAACATCAAACATCTTAATGCATCAACAATGTGGTGATTAGGGGTCATTTTGACAACTGTTATAGTATCCATCCAACATCTTATTGCTTTATCAATGTGGTGATTAGGGGCCATTATTGCAACAATGATAGTATCCAGAATTTTATTTTAGAAGAATGTCTACCTCCAGTAGCTATTGGTGACACCCAATAGGATATGAAAAATATCATAAATTCAAGTTATGATTTTAAGATGAAAGAGGATTTTTT
Organism: Timema bartmani; assembly: GCA_902151455.1. Classification (NCBI taxonomy): domain Eukaryota; kingdom Metazoa; phylum Arthropoda; class Insecta; order Phasmatodea; family Timematidae; genus Timema; species Timema bartmani. Next base: position 7,064 of record CABFWB010008123.1, read on the forward strand.
TTTAGCATTGCGTATTACTAGCCGTTCAGGTTATACTCTTGTTGATTAATTACACTAATGGTTTTAGGAACTAGTAAGATTATATTTTGAAGAAGTGTACCCACATTTGAGTGGAGGGAGAGAGGAAAACCATTTTGGAACAACCATCCTTAGTACACCCTTATGAAATTTGAACCTTGAACTCCCCGTCATCTGCATTCAAGTCTCCCAAAATTAGTTCATTAGACCATGTGGCCATCAAAATGGGTATGAATGATGTTCACATGATTAAGGTTAAGTTCCTAAAAATAGGTTAAACCAGGATAGCACGCAAAGCCAAAGGTCACGGGTTTAATTTTCGTGTCAGGTTGTCATTTTACACTTTATTGAATTATTTTTAAAAGGTGTATGTGTAAATAAATATCTTTCCTCACTTTCTCATAATGCTTCTACTAGATTAACATTATTGGAGAATATTAACAAGTATTAAAACGAAATGTCAGCAGGAGTAAATCCATATCATACTTTAAAAAATTTGACAAATAACTTTTTTAGCACTACAAATTTTAAAATCTTTATTGAGAAAGAGTAGTGCTGAAATTGTATGACAATAAATATCTCAAATCTAGTGGTTGGATATACCCTGTTGGTGTGCCTGGAGTCTGGACTTATTCGCAAGAAATCATCAGGTAAAGGCCCAAGCAGGGGTGGGGCCCAGCCCCTGATAGTTTTAAGGGGCAGTTCTCCTTCTACCACCCCACTGGAAGATACAGCTTCAGTCTGAGGTAACTTCTGAGGACTCCTAAACAAACAACACACATACTGGCACTGTGGGACATTTTTTAGTGATAAGGTGTAGCACTTAAATCTAATCATCAATAATATTTTATGAATGAAAATATATAAATAAAATGTAATGATTAATAACAATTCTATTTTGTTAGCACAGCATTTTACTACGTGTTCAGGTTATATTTATATGCACTAATTAATCTAATGTAATAGTTGATATTTAATATTTATGTAAACAAAACATATTGTCCCCATTAGAAAGCTGTCTTCCAAAGAAAATAGCTCTACATTTAATCGAATGATTATATTTAAGTCATTTGCTCAAAGTTTGCACAATAATGTGTAATAGATAAAACATTTTCTATAAGTAATCTTACTTATGTTTTAACTTGGTTATTATTTTATTGCTTTGATTGTACTGAGTAATTCATTTAGCTTTTGCAAAGTGTACTGGATATAAGAAAGATCATGCATGGAATAAAATTAGGTGTGTTAAATATTTTACAATGGGTTATCAAAGAGTTCTGACTCCATGCTACTAGCTCACATTTATGTATTGCCAACATAGCTAGGACAGTGAGTAGGGAAAACACCTCTGTGGTTAAGGAAGAAACATATTGAACCATTCATGTAACTTCCGGAAAGAGCTCAAGTATGTTTAGGCTGATTTCTGTATATAATTAATGAGGGCTATCACCATATTAAAAAAGATTTAATCAAGAAAGAAATTACAATCTAGATACGAGAATTAAGCACAGGACCTTTGGCTTTGTGCACCAATTCTCTACCACTGAGTCATCCTGGTTTGTCTTGTATTCAGGACACTCTTTCACTTGTTATATTATTCAGTTTGTAATACATGTTAATGAATTATTATTATTATTATTATTATTATTATTATTATTATTATTATTATTAATAATTAAAAAAATAATAATAATAATAATAATAAAAATAAAAATAATAATAAAAAAATAATAATAATAATAATAATAATAATAATAATAACAATAATAAAGGATATTGTTTGTGTCAAAGCCAAACTTGTGTCATTCACAGTCAAAGTTCGACACTTCAGCTCAATTGTGTGCCTTCCTATTGTGCTCAATGTCCCAGGTTCGAATTGCAGTGCCGCCAAAAATTAATCTTTAGTGGAAACATCACAAGATTCCTCAAGTGTAATGGGTTCGATTCCTGTGTTCAGGTGTAACAACTAATTTAAATTCATTGAATTGTGGTCTCCTCCATTTGGATATTCCCGTAATCACAAAGATATGCAGCCTATTTTGCAAACATTCTTTAGTGGTGACACCCAACTAAATGTGCAAGCAGCACTAAGAAGACTAAAACAATCCTCTCACCTTACTGGGGAAGGGTCCTGAGGTCGAGTCTTAGTTTCAGTCGGTCCAACAACAAGAGTTTCCTTCTCTTCGATTTCATTACGCAACTTCTCATTTTCGTTGTCTGTGGTCATGGTGAGCAGCTGGTCGATAGTCGCATCCACAGCTCCTTGGTTGGCTCTTAGCACAGCCTGCATCAGTTAATCCAAACCAGGAGATTCTGGTTCAAATAGGGTCATTTTGAGCCTAGTCAACACCATTTTTATGCACAAAAAAAAACCCCATAAGTAGGCCCTAATTGACTTTTTTTTTAATTTGGCTTAAATTATTAGCGCTATAAATTTTTAAGGAAATCTTAATTTTCAGCCTTTTAACTTTATTCTGAAAATTGAAAAATGACACCTCGACAGGGGAATTGAACTCGGGACCTTTGGCTTAGTACACCAGTGCTCTAACCACTGAGCTATTCAGGAATCGTCCCGTTCCCAGGGTCATTCTTCACTCAAATTTTTAAGGCAGAGCTTATGATGGACATGCACACGAGCTGTCAGGTAACGCAGCCACCTTCGACTCGGTAGTTGGCTTAATGCTGCCACATAAGTGAAGAATAATCCTGGGCATGGGATGATTCCTAGATAGCTCAGTGGTTAGAGCATTGACGTACTAAGCCAAAGGTTCTGGGTTCGATTCCCGTGTCAAGGTGTCATTTTTCAATTTTCAGAATATGATTTCTTGATAGAGAATTAATCACTAAAAGCATTAATAATAGCTTCGGCTATTTGATTCCTATAAGTCTACCTAAACAGAAGTTACAGGCGATAAAAGATTAAGAACATTGATATGCCAAACTGGTTGACCCAAATATATTTGATTTACTGTAGAATGAAATATGTGTACTCTAAATAGCTCAAACTAGGCTCATTTAAAAGATACTTGTATGACCTTTAATTTGATATTTTGCATGGTAGTATTAGTCAGAAATATAATCTTTCTAAGTTTTCAAAATATTTTTTATTGTTAAAATGATAATTTATAGTGTTAGTGTTTGTCAAATCTTACTTTGGGACCTCCATGGGATCATATTTAAATATACAATAACAATTATATTTACATAGGTCTATTAGTTTTACTGAAAATATGCCTTCAGATACACAGTTTTTAATGTTTTCTTTTAATCAATAAACTTTTAAAAAGCTGATAAAATTGTGACTATAAGTTTTAAACCTACTTACTTCTTATAGTTGGAACTACATAAAACTATTGTGTTTATTCAATGTAGGTTCAGAATTTGTGAAGATTCTACTTTACAAATGATGAAAGTTTGTAAGTGTTACAAACTATGTGCTTAAAGCACTATTTTAGCTAAACCAATAGGCCTTTGTGGCTATTTAGTGTTATTTTATATAAATCATGATGCCAATGAGGTCCCAAAATAAGACTTGGCAAACACTTTCTAACACTAATATATTAATATTAGGTAGTTTGTAGAGTACTATTTGTTTTTTAAACACATAATTTTTTTTTAATGAAAATACTATTTTTGAAAACATCAAACTTGAACTAATATAAAGTTTCTTTTAGGGAATATTGTTATGAGATATATCCAATTTTAAGAGCATTAAAAACATTCGGTTGATTTGAGCTCTATAAGTTTAATATAAAGCCCTATCCACCTACAGACTTTGTATCTGTAAATCTGTGGTCTTTAGAAATGTCCACAACATCCGTATCCTTATATATATATTTATAACATATTTATAACATATATTCATAACATGAATCAGATAGCCAATGCTATTATTTATGACCTAGTGAGGATTAATCCATCTAGATATAATATTCTTAAAATTGAAAAATGACACACGGGCACGAGAATCGAGACCTTTGGCTTAGCACGCCAATGCTCAAACCACTGAGATATTCAGGAATTGTCCTGTACCCAAGGTCATTCTTCACTCATATTTTAAGGCAGAGTCTATGATGGAAGTGTGGAAATCGTTGGCTACAAATGTGTGATTTTATTAAGATCATGCTATCAGATGATGCAGCCAATTCAATTTTCAGAATATAATATCTAGATGGAGTAATCCCCACTAAAAGCATAAATAATAGCTTTGGCTATTTGATTCTTAAATATGCAATCCCTTACAAGTGTACAAGTGGCAGCATTAAGCCAACTATTAAGTCGAAGGTGGCTGCATTATCTGAAAGCTCGTAATCTTAATAAAATCACACATTTATAGCAGACGATTCCCGTACGTCCATCATAAACTCTGCCTTAAAATATGAGTGGAGAATGACCCTGGGCACGGGACGATTCCTGGATAGCTCAGTGGTTAGAGCATTGGCGTACCAAGCCAAAGGTTCCAGGTTTGATTCCAGTGTCCAGGTGTCATTTTTCAATTTTCAGAATATGATATCAAGTTGAAGTAATCCTTACTAAAAGCATAAATAATAGCTTTGGCTATTTGATTCTTAACCCTCCATTGGTCGAGCCTCATCTCGTAACGCCGTTGGTCGAGGGTGAGCGCCGTGCTCACATTCAATCTGTAAACATCCTATACTTGTTATATTCATATAATTTCAGAATTTGTGTATCCTTTTTAATTATGTTTTGTACCTTTTTATTGAGATGTTTTCATTTACAATCTTTTATTACAAAATTTAACGATTACAAAAAAATTACAAGGAAAAGTATAAAAAACTCACTAATTGTTGAAAATCACAAACTAGTTAGATAATTATCATTTTATACAAAATTATTATAAAGTGCTACACTTTAAAATTCATGTACTAGAATTTTTAGAACATATTAAACTATATTAATTAGAATAAATTATAAAATTCTTATACAAGGAGAAACTAAATTGAACTAAAAAAAGAACAAATGTTGAAACTTATGATTACAATAAAAGTGTTTATGAATCCTAATAGTTTTTCAACGTGAATCACTGAGCTTTGTTTACTCTAATTTTTAGTCACTATTCTCAGAGTGTACATCTGCATTTCCATGGCAGTTCTGGCAAAGATTGATTGTATGCTCACCACAGATAGGGAACTGGCAACTGGCACATCTAGATGCTCTCTTACGATTCTTCTTTTTTGGACAGTAACCACACTTGACCCTTCCTAGGCCTACTTGGGGTAATGGTGCTTGTTCATTTTGTGGTAAGTGAAGATGCTGGTGAATTTTCATTCGAAGATCTATGTGAATACCACTGGTTGAAGCTCTTCTAGTCATATGATTGTTGACTATATCTAAGCCCAAAGTTTTCAGGAACTTCCTTTGAGAAATATTTTCTCCCGTGTTGTTTCAGAAAATGATTTGGGCGTTGATTGCGCCGACATCAAGCAAAGTGAAAAATAATCGAAGAGGCCACCTATAGCAAACCCTTGTCACAGTATATTGGGCTTTTAACTTATCTACTATGTCTACACCACCTTTTGTAAGGTTGTAGAAGGTAATAGCTCTTGGTTTCTTCAAGTCACCTGTAGTTTCATCAATGTCATCGGAATCATGCATCGTTGAAATGAGTATTACATTTCTGTACTTTTTTGGTACATAAGACACTAATAAGGCATCTTCACCAAAAGCAAACAAACTTGAATTTTCTGGTCTTCTACGAGAGTTCACAACTTTAGGTGTAATTTCTCGTTTATTTTTCCTTATTATACCCACCACGGTTAGATTTTGTTGTCTAACAAGTTCGTTCACAAGACCGACCGAAGTGAACCAGTTAACTAATGTTATGTTACGTCCACTGAATCTAATTGGTTCTATCAACCTTTTTACAACACTAGTTGGTTTATTATCAGAGACAAATGGACCATCTGGTTGAATACCAACATATACTTCCATTTTCAATGTGTAAAACATCCGTAAATCTGACATTGAAAATATTTTGAGCCCATATTTTGCCGGCTTTTTAGGTTTGTACTGCCTAAAACTACACCTCCCACGAAATGACTCCAATATCTCATCAATTGTGACATATTCTCCAACTGAATAATAGTCTTGACAACACTTAACGAAACTCTCGAATAATTCCCTGATAGGAGCTAATTTATCAATGGCTTTTCTTGCGGTTCTTGTTTCCGCATCATCAAAACAAAGAGCACTTAGCAACTAATAGAATCTTCTGTACGACATCACAGGATGAAAAATTTCAGGGGCTGTCGGGTCCTTCGCCCTTGTACAATACAATGAGATAATTTCATTTTTCCAGCCAAGTACAACGTCAATGTTGCTGTCCACAACATCACTTTCTCGCGTATAGCTAGTACTTAATTTACTTAGCCGATCATTTGTGTAACGCACTATGTCTACTAACACATTATCTTAAAAAAAAAAGACACCAAGATTTATAAACAGTTTTAGCATGTTGAGCAGTTCTCTTAACTCCAGGAGGATGTATGACTATGTTTCACTGTCTCCGTCGGCTGCTGGGAGGAGGGGGATGAACGTTACACAAAGTGACAAAATCACGCCCAACATAATGGGGCCCAGAACTTTTGGGTTGATCTTGACCTATGTCATCCCCAGATACTTCAGAATTACTATTGTGTTCACTGTTGGATGGTTGCGCTACATCTAAATCTTCGGAATAGTCTTCATCAAGTGAAATATTGTGGTCTTAGTCTGAGTCTTGTAACAGCCATTGATTATTTGACCTTCCTGATCCATTTTCAATCAAAAAATCACCGTAAATAATAAAAAATAAAAATATACTACAGTAAGATTTTAAGATTAAATAATACCACGATTGGTCGAGGGTGAGTGCCGCGCTCACTAATATGACAATGTTCAAACATGGTGTCTACTCAACTTGACCAATGAAATTCCCGACTTTTTCCCTGATTTCCCCTGATCATTTCCTAAAATTCCTAGACTAAAATTATGTCTAGTCCCCTCCCCCCTTCACCGTTTTTCTGTATAACCGTTTTTCTAAATAAACATGTTATTTTTAATTTGTATTAACATTGTTTACTAGAAATTCTAAAATATATTACACAAATACAAACAAAAAATGACAGTTTGAATCGCATTATAATTTAATTTAATTTTAGCACCACATCTTACTACCCGTTCAGGTTATACGCTTAAGTACTAATTACACTAATGGATTAGGAATTGGGAAGGTTGAATTTAGAGGAAAGTTAACCCGCATTAGCGTGGAGGGAGAGTGGAAAAACATTTAGGAAAAACAACCCCCAGTTCACCCGACCGAGATTCGAACCTCGATCTCCTCGTCCTCGGCGGTCGAGCTCAACATGACTGGCGGGTTAGCTAACTACGCCACCGAGGCGGGTCGCATTATAATTAACTAATTTAGTGATTACTATAATATTTCATATTTTGAGTAAAACCACATTTTCCCGGATTTTTATTGTAATCTGCCAAATTCCCTACTTATTCCCGTTTTTTCCCTATCACTTAAAATTCCCGGCTAAATCCCGTTTTCCTTGATTTTTCCTGATGGTAGACACCCTGTCACAAAATGACAGTATGACAAACAAAGACTGTAGGTCTCGCATCAGCTTATCTTAACCATGCCCCCACCACCCTAAACATTCCAACGGGCAGCTGTACTGAGATTCATTGTTCCTACGCTGTTTCATCGCAAATACCAGACGAATAAAAAAAGTAGTGAGAGCTGCGCTCACCCCTCGACCAACGAAGGGATTAATATGCAATCCCTTACAATTATAATAACTGTACAAGTGGCAGCATTAAGCCTATCTGTGGTGAGCATACAATCAATCTTTGCCAGAACTGCCATGGAAATGCAGATGTACACTCTGAGAATAGTGACTAAAAATTAGAGTAAACAAAGCTCAGTGATTCACGTTGAAAAACTATTAGGATTCATAAACACTTTTATTGTAATCATAAGTTTCAATATTTGTCCTTTTTTTAGTTCAATTTAGTTTCTCCTTGTATAAGAATTTTATAATTTATTCTAAGTAATATAGTTTAATATGTTTTAAAATTGCCAGTATGTGAACTTTAAAGTGTAGCACCTTAAAATAATTTTATATAAAATGATAATTATCTACCTAGTTTGTGATTTTCAACAATTAGTGAGTTTTTTTATACTTTTCCTTGTAATTTTTTTTTAATCGTTAAATTTTGTAATAAAAGATTGTAAATGAAAACATCTCAATAAAAAGGTACAAAACGTAATTAAAAAGGATACACAAATTCTGAAATTATATGAATATAACAAGTATAAGACGTTTACAGATTGAAGGTGAGCACGGCGCTCACCCTCGACCAACGGCGTTACGAGACGAGGCTCGACCAACGGCGTTACGAGACGAGGCTCGACCAAACGGAGGGTTAAGAATCAAATAGCCAAAGCTATTATTTATGCTTTTAGTAAGGATTACTTCAACTTGATATCATATTATGAAAATTGAAAAATGACACCTGGACACAGGAATCAAACCTGGGACCTTTGGCTTGGTATGCCAATGCTCTAACCACTGAGCTATTCAGGAATCGTCCCATGCCCAGGGTCATTCTCCACTCATATTTTAAGGCAGAGTCTATGATGGACGTGCGGAAATCGTCGGCCACAAATGTGTGATTTTATTAAGATCAAAAGCTATTAGATAACGCAGCCACCTTCAACTTGGTAGTTGGCTTAATGCTACCACTGAGCTATCCAGGAATTGTCCCGTCCCCAGGGTAATTCTTCACTCATATTTTAAGGCTGAGTCTATGATGGAAGTGCGGGAATCGTCGGCTATAAATGTGTGATATTAAGATTAAGAGCTTTCATATAACGCAGCCACCTTCGACTCGATAGTTGGCTTAATGCTGCCACTTGTACAATTATTATAATTGTAAGGGATTGCATATTTAAGAATCAAATAGCCAAAGCTATTATTTATGCTTTTAGTGGGGATTACTCCATCTAGATATCATATTCTGAAAATTGAATTGGCTGTGTCATCTGATAGCTCGTGATCTTAATAAAATCACACATTTGTAGCCAACGATTTCCGCACGTCCATCATAGACTCTGTCTTAAAATATGGGTTAAGAATGGCCCTGGGCACGGGACGATTCCTGAATAGCTAGTGGTTAGAGCATTGGCATACTAAGCCAAAGGTCCCAGGTTCGATTCCTGTGTCCATGTGTCATTTTTTAATTTTCAGAATTTATAACATGATTTGAACTATCAAACTTATAATTAGCAATGGATTTTTTTGCTGACATTGGTATTTTTAGTTTAATGCGTGCGCACATATGTACTTATCTGTGATTAATAGTCCATATAAACTACTCCTTAGAGAGTTAAGGTTGGCCAACTTCTATGGAGGACAGACCTGGATAAGGATACGGATCAGGACTTTGTAGACAGAGGAATCTGATACCTATGCATTTATTACGGACCATGGACTTACAGATATGGAATCTCTTGATGGGGCTTAAATCACTTTACAACCAATCAAAAATGTTTTGATTGAGAAATTTACGTTAATTTTTTAAACTTGTATAACCTGTAGTTTCTGCTCAAAATAGTTAAAGTTAACTAATGATCTACATTTTCTTAAATTTTATAATTCCAATAGTTTCAGCATTTTTTTAAAGTAAAAATTGAAGGTCAGTTTTGCAGCTGTGTTGATATGATACAGAATGACCCGAATCAAAGCCTAATATTTTATTTGGCCCTACTCACTGTCATCAATTAGACAGGAAATTCAGACACACAAGCTGTGATGTATTATTATTGTTATTATTATTATTATTATTATTAGCACCGCGTCTTACTGCCCGTTCGGGTTGTAAGCACTTACGTTAATGTGTAATGGCAGGGTGATTGTGAGATGAAATAGAGGACCTACAGTTTAAAGTGGGATCCCAACCACGGTGGAGGCCTGGCATTCCACACATTCACAAGTTGTGATTAATACATGTCTTGTCAGAGGTGAAGGAAGGGTTAAGTTTTGATGTAGAAGCGAGAATTAATCAACTAATTTAAATCAATATTTTCCAGGAAATTTGCTCATTACCTTGCACAACAAATTTCTGTTTCCCCCCTTAACTCACTTCATTCTTTCCTAAGTGCTGCATGGGTATACGTCTATAGACTTTCCCACCGACATGCTGCATATGCTGTATTAATTTGTTAATTTAATTTCTCTCTTAGTTAAAGATAATGTGTGGGAGAGAATTGGGAAGTAAGATGCATTATGTTCTGTCATGACACTTTTGGGATGCAAGAAATGTGTGTATGTAATTATTCACTACTAAAAACTATTATGTAACTAACAGAAATAGTAATTTAAAAAAGTATGGTGCCACATATTACTACCCGTTCGGGTTATACGCCTATACACTAATTAAAGGGTGTTAAGGATTAGGAAGGTTGAATTTAAAGGAAGTATACCTGCATTTTTGTAGAGGAAGAGTGAAAAACCAATTAGGGAAAACCATCCCTTAGTACACCCGACTAGAAATGAACCTCAGTCTCCCTGTCTTGAGCAGTGTATATTGCGTGAGGAGTGCCTTAAGAGCATGCGGTCACCAAAGTTGGCCTATTTATGTATTAAAATAATAAGTAGTGTGGTAGATGTTTTAGTAAACAAAATATAAATTATAGCATGGAACCTACAACCCTAATTGTTTCTCTCTCGAGAACAATCCAAACATTACTTTACCTTGGTACTCTGCAGCTCTATTTTCAAAACAAATATCTTGTGATTATACTCTTGAAATCTTTGTTTGTTGTAAAAGTGGGAAGTGAGTTTAAGTGGGGAGGGATGAGGTTGGAAGAGGTAATAAACTGATAATATAGTGATCCTAATCGCATATTTTGATCTTGTCTTGCTCATGCAAAATCCATAGGTATTATTAATTGTTGATGAAAATAAGTTTGGTTTTTCAAAGTGAAAAAATGTTAGATTTTTATGAAATAGGTCCACCCAAAGGTAGGTGTATGATTACTCTTATTTCTTAGTGTATAACAATATATGTGGGGTGCAATACAAAAATGAGTTTTCCTGTACATTTTTTACCTCAAATTATGGCATTATTGCCAAATCTTGTATCTGTTGGATGATCACACTTTTTTTTAAATGCACCTCAAATAAATTTTGGATTTTTTTAACACCCTTTTTTGTGTGTTTGACAGAGAAAGGAGCAGTAGACATACCTCAATGACTTCATCATCCATGTCAGGGAACATGGTCTTGAAATCAGCCATGGCCTGATGGAACTCCAGCTGAGTGGTCTGCTGTTGTACTGTTGCCATGATCAAATGGACAGCAAGTATAGCTACTAGGCTATTTCATAGTAGTGGGTGCCTATCCTTCATTATAGCATGTGAGGTTGATTCTCTCACAATATTCAAAGCTGCATCGACACCCATCGTCATTAACCCTAACAAACACACCAGGAAACCTTTTCAAACAGGGCTGGGAAGTCGGAAGCAACTTTGGGTGGAATCGGTTAAAATGTAACGACACAATACTCCAGCCTCAAAATAAAAACTTAAATTATTATAACAATATTTTATATTTTTTTTATTATTTAGGACCAATATTTGTAATTTGGATTGACAAATCTATTTAAATTTCACAAACGCAAAGAAGCTTTCCGTGAAGTCATAGGTATTGGAGCATTTTATTGCAGTCAATTTTTTATTACGAATTAACAGAAATTAGCCAGTTGAGTCTGGCGGTAGAGAAATAGAGGAGTAAAAGGCTTGGTGTTCCAACTCCACAGTCCTGTTTTCAACTACACCAAAAAGCTCATTTATTTATTTGTTTTATTTTATAAGAAGACATTACAACAGCTGTTGGCTGAGTAATCAAATTCCAATTACAAGAGTTCGCTAGATTAATTTAAATAATTGCAAGAGCATCTTAGTAAAATACATATAGCTTATATAAACTCAAACATACATGAAGGTTATTTAGGGGTTATTTAATGTGGTAGGCCTATTTGTAAGTAATTTGGTATTTTATTTTCAAAGATGGATTGTGGTAGGTAAAATATATCTAGTCTTATCATAGTGGCTTTTTAATTGGATATGTGAGGCATACAAGACAGAGGCGAATTGTACAAATACCAGTAATCAGTAGTGTTACAATTACAGAAGAGTTTGTTTGTTTTCCTATATTTTTATTTGTAGTTTGTTGTCTACTGGTGACATAGCTTAGATTAACTCTAGGACAAACACATTAATACCTGAGACCTAGTGGTGGCTTGTGGGTTTGAACACTAGGGGTGCGAGGAGGGAAATGAAGGGGGAGGGTGGGTCAGTGCTTTATGTGGAGGCAAGAGGGATAATTTGGAGGGGTATACAATAATGTTTTATTTAAACATTTCATTCAGTAACCAAACATTTATTAAAACTAATTAATTTTAAGACATATTAGCAAAAAAGGTCATTCTACAAAATATAAAATGATAATTAATTTTTTTTAAGAATGATATGACCAGAGTAAAAAAATTAAAAAATCCTTTGTTTTGTTATTTCTCTAAATAACTTACAACAATACCGATTTGGTTTTGTATTTGTGGACTGTAGCAAGCCTATGTACTATAACAAAAATTAATATTGGCGACATACTTTATTTATTTCTTAAAAAACATTATAAATGGTAATAAGGAACGAATATACAATACAAGATTAATTCAATTTTAATAGAATGGGGATT
>CABFWB010008124.1:0-15000 GCA_902151455.1 Timema bartmani
AAGCTGGCGCAGTCCTTCTACGACAGACTTCCCGGTGCCACCAATCTTCTTATCCAGGGGCTTGGGAATTACGTCATCGACCCTGGAGGGTGCCATCAACGTCCCAAAGCCCTGCTAGCATAAGCGAGAGGTATCAACAGTGGTTTGGGAGGCTCTTACCCAGCCCCCCATAGAGTAGTGTCTCCGCACGTAACTCTAAAAACCCTTATTCGGTTTCCCAATATACTTTTTCCCCCCATTAATATTAATAATATATTTTTCTTTGTTTCAGAAACTTCGCGAAATGCGACAATCCGTCTGTTTTAGAACCACACGGTGTGACCAATTGGTCGGTACACGGAGGAGTGGGCCCCCAACACTTGTCAAGTCTCAAGTGTACTTCTAGCCACGGTCTAGTTGATGCGTCGTGGGACTAAGCTAAGACAGGTGAGCACGAGGGAGGATTTTTGTTCTATCACCGCGTCTTTCTACCCGTTCGGATCATAAGCCTATTTGCTAATTACACTAATGGTTTAGAGATAAGGAAGGCTTAACTTAGAGAAAATGCACCCATATTTGCGTGGAGGGAGAGTGGAAAACCATTTGGTAAAACCACTTTCAGTGCACCCGACCGGAATCGAACCCCGATCTCCTTGCCTTCAGCAGTCTAGTCCAAAACAAGATTAGCGCGTTAGACAAACGCGGCCACTGAAGCGAGTACGTGGACTGTTGAAAGATAGAACACTGACAGTAGCTAGGACCTCTTAACCTAATTAATTATAAACTAAACTTGTTCAAACTAAGTCACACACTGTATCTAAGTAGCTCCTATGCACTGATTTCCTAATTTCGGGTATAACACATCCAAACCTCTTGATATTACTAATAATACCCTCATCAGCGACTAAATTACAGTCTCGTCTAGCCTGGCTTGCTAAGTATGGGGAGGTCGGGATTCAAACTCTGTACAATTCAGCGCACATAGGTGAGTGAGAGGTCTAAGGAGATAGACTCGCATTGCCCTTGATCGCCCTTGAAGAGAATGTCGCGCTTTGAAATCCGTTCGGATGCACTGAGGACCATTCTCTATATTTGATTTTCATTGTGGTTTTTACCATCCTCTGCGCTAATACGGGTTCATTTTTTCCTCAAATACCCTCTTAATCCCTAAGCCTTTAATAAAGTTGTTAATATCACTTGGATTGAGCGGAGCAGTGTAAAAGAATTATGGTTTGAAATAGAACATTGCTCGAATATAACAATGAAGATAAAACATATATATATATATACTACTTTCATCAACAGAATTTTAACTTTATCTTTGTTACTAAGGCAAAATTAAACTTTTTTTTCCTCCTCCGCTTCTCATTCAGAATTACATGATGAGCAATGTTTGAACATGAACAGTTGTATTTAAACAGTAAAATAAAATGTTCTGAAAACGTAGGAAACACACATCATATAACATAATTTGTGAAATGTTTGGTGAACACTCTTTATTTAAAAAAGGAGTTTGAGAGGAAATATTTTTTTTAAATCATGTGAGAAAGTCCTGAAGGTATTTTTTCGGATGAAAAGGAAAAGCAATTAACTTTTTGTTGTTGTGTACAACGCTAGAAAAAAAAGAAAGAAAAAAAGTGGACTAACTTAGGATTCTTTCAAATCCCAGCTCAATTTAGAAGTATCTAAAAAAATATTTCAATGTAAAATAAATGATTTCAATGTAAGCTTCATACAAAATAGTTTGAAAAAATATATTTTATAAATAAGTATAAGGTGATATTCTTATCTACTTTTATTTAATCAATTCAATACTTTTAACCCTTTGATTAGGATTTTTAATGTTCTCTTTATGAACACATATACTTGAATTATAATAGTGAGTGACTTACTAACTAGCTTAACTTAGGACAGTACGATTAATAGTAGGCCTATCCACCCAGCAATAGCTCTTATAGTAAATGGGTAACAGGACGAGCCTTTATAAAAAATGTAGCCCAGGCCCTCTAGAATTATGGTCTACCACTCTTACTCTAAGATACAGAGCTAAAGAAACACATGACCTAGTCTTATGTAATATAATAAAACACACTTAATCTATATCTAGGATCTACTAGTTAGAAGATACTTATATTATCCAGCCTAAGTTAACAGAATTAATAGACTGAATTTTAAATGACTAGCTATATAGCGTTTGCCAACTTAAAGGCTAAGGAAGCACTAAAAATTAAGTTTTGATGGAAGAAAACGGGAGTCGAGGTCAGTATCTAGGCAGTTTTTTTGACATTTTTTATGACCAAATTAAAATAGATAGATAGGCTTAGTTTAATATTTTACACACAATGATTTCAACAGTTCTTGAATATGGGTCATGAATATATCATACTCTATTTATACATTTTAAAATTAAGATAATAAGCGCTCATCAAATTCCAGGATGTCCGACAAATATTCAGGATCTGTTTAAATTACCTGGAGATGTTTAAATTAATATACTGTACGTAGAAAATTAAATTAACGTATCCAACGAAGCAATAGTTTATTAATTGTGTCCAAAAATTGTTTTTGTCATAAAAACTAAAAAAAATACTGGCCATAGCTTGTGTTTACTTCCATCCCCAAATAAAGGGGCAATTTCAAAACTATTGGATGTGTATGGAATTCGTTAGTTGAAAAGAACTTTAGCTGTAATTAATGTATCTTTATAGAGTTTTTTTAATTATATATAATAATTTGTACTAAGGAAACAAAATATAACAACCACCAAATTGTTTGTCAATAAATAATACATTGAGACGTGGATAGTTTTTTACTTTCTAGCACCCCTCGGGTACCTAGTGAAAGTAATGTTATATTCAAAAAAATATTTAACTAGATATTTTGATGAATGTCGACCCCCTGAACCCGAAAAGGTTGTTTTCGTGATGCCACCTGTCTGTATCTTGGACTAAAGCCGAAACCATTTTACCGATCGTAATAAAACTTAATTAATATCTAGGGGTTTCATTAGGAAGGGTGGCTTGGAATTATCTATTCAACAATTAAATTAAGAGTGGTTTACTTAAGGGTAGAAAGAGAAAAAAATATTTCCTCAAAATCTGCTCTAATGGTTTTGATTAAATCTCGTATCTAGGCATTGTTTAACCTTGAAAACAATCTTTTTCCATGAAAATGACTTCAAGGGTACTCTAGATAAGCGGTAATTTCCGATTTGGTTCATATCTCCACAAATATTTTAGTTGATACGAAATAACTTATCACTGAAAAGTTGTTGTAGTAGTTGTAGTGGTAGTAGTAATAGTAGTTGTAGTTGTAGTGGTAGTAGTAGTAGTAGTAGTAGTAGTAGTAGTAGTAGTAGTGGTAGTGGTAGTGGTGGTAGTAGTGGTAGTAGTAGTAGTGGTAGTAGTAGTGGTAGTAGTAGTGGTAGTAGTGGTAGTGGTAGTAGTGGTAGTAGTAGTAGTAGTAGTAGTAGTAGTGGTAGTAGTAGTGGTAGTAGAGGTAATAGTAGTAGTAGTAATAGTAGTAGTAGTAGTGGTAGTAGTAGTAGTAATAGTAGTAGTAATAGTAATAGTAGTTGTAGTAGTAGAAGTAGTGGTAGTAGTAGTGGTAGTAGTAGTGGTAGTAGTAGTAGTAGTAGTAGTGGTAGTAGTAGTAATAGTAGTGGTGGTAGTAGTAGTAGTGGTAGTAGTAGTAGTGGTAGTAGTGGTAGTAGTGGTAGTAGTGGTAGTAGTGGTAGTAGTAGTAATAGTAGTGGTAGTAGAAGTAGTAATAATGGTGGTAGTAGTAGTGGTAGTGGTAGTAGTAGTGGTAGTAGTGATAGTGGTAGTAGTAGTAGTAGTAGTAGTAGTGGTAGTAGTGATAGTGGTAGTAGTAGTAGTAGTAGTAGTAGTAGTAGTGGTAGTAGTAGTAATAGTAGTGGTAGTAGTAGTAATAATAGTAATAATAGTGATAGTAGTAGTAGTAGTGGTAGTAGTAGTGGTAGTAGTAGTGGTAGTAGTGGTAGTAGTAGTAGTGGTAGTAGTAGTAGTGGTAGTAGTAGTAGTGGTAGTAGTAGTAAGTAGTAGTAGTAGTGGTAGTAGTAGTGGTAGTAGTAGTGGTAGTAGTAGTAGTGGTAGTAGTAGTGGTAGTAGTAGTAGTGGTAGTAGTAGTAGTGGTAATAGTATTAGTAGTGGTAGTAGTAATAATAATAGTAATAATAGTGGTAGTAGTAGTAGTAGTGGTAGTAGTAGTGGTAGTAGTAGTAGTGGTAGTAGTTGTAGTAGTTGTAGTAGTAGTAGTGGTAGTAGTAGTGGTAGTAGTGGTAGTAGTAATAATAATAGTAATAATAGTGGTAGTAGTAGTAGTAGTGGTAGTAGTAGTGGTAGTAGTAGTGGTAGTAGTAGTTGTAGTAGTTGTAGTAGTAGTAGTGGTAGTAGTAGTAGTAGTAGTAGTAGTAGTAGTAGTAAGTAGTAGTAGTAGTGGTAGTAGTAGTAGTAGTGGTAGTAGTGGTGGTAGTGGTAGTGGTAGTAGTAGTAGTAGTGGTAGTAGTAGTAGTAATAGTAATAGTAGTGGTAGTAGTAGTGGTAGTAGTAGTAATAGTAATAGTAGTGGTAGTAGTAGTAGTAGTAGTGGTAGTAGTTGTAGTAGTAGTAGTAGTAATAGTAGTGGTAGTAATAGTAGTGGTAGTAGTAGTAGTGGTAGTAGTAGTGGTAGTAGTAGTGGTAGTGGTAGTATTAGTAGTGGTAATAGTAGTGGTAGTAGTAGTAATAGTAGTGGTAGTAGTAGTAGTGGTAGTAGTAGTAGTAGTGGTAGTAGTAGTAGTAGTGGTAGTAGTAGTGGTAGTAGTAGTAGTGGTAGTAGTAGTAGTGGTAAGTAGTAGTAGTGGTAGTAGTAGTAGTGGTAGTAGTAGTAGTAGTAATAATAATAATAGTAGTAGTAGTAGTAGTAGTAGTAGTTAGTAGTACTGGTAGTGGTAGTAGTAGTGGTAGTAGTAGTAACCATTTAAAATAATATATTTGAAATATATTTTTATAAAAACAATAGTTTCTGAGATATTGGAAAACATATTTTTTAAATTGGGAGCTGTGAAATTGTTATTCTCTTTGTTGAGCAAAGATATAACGTTTTACTCGATATGCTTCTGTAACAGAGTATACTATTTCATTTATGCTATTTGGTGTAATGCTTATGCAAAAAGTCTATCAATTAGTTGCACATATGTTACAATTTTTGAATAATATTTCCATTTTTAGGCAAAGGAGCGTGAAAGTTTGTGCGGTACAATCTATTTTATATTTATGTAGCTTTTATTATAGACACGATTAGACTGTTGATCAGTAATTCATAATATCCCTGGGCTACGGAAATTAATATCTGTTTGATTGAAAGAACCAATACGCAAATAGTAAAATGTATTAAACCTGGGATCTTAAAACTATCATACCTGAAATTAGCCCGGTTGTTCACTCGAACACAGGTTAGATACCTCTTTTTATCAAATGAAGTCATGACACTCCTTTGAGCAAAGCTAGAACTACTGTGTCCTATCATATAAACAAAGGTCAAATGACCCCCTTCCCCCAAATCTATTGATAGAGTTCACTTTTGTGTTGGCGGAAGGAGACATTTGAATGCACAAAGTCCCCTGTCTCCCCTCTCACCTCTATTTTCCCAAACTATTCACCACCAACACATAAATAACGTCTCCCATGTAGAGTGTAAATCAGATCTGTATCACATTGAGTGCGTGGCTTAGAGAGAGGATTGGTTCTCTAGTCTAGGCAATAACACCAATCTCGGAGATCTCGGGGCAGGTAACAACTACTTGAACAATTGATTAATTTCACCACTTTTCACCCGTTCGTGCTATACGCATGGTTGTTAATCGTGGTAATATGGTAGCGATGAATGAGAGCTTATAAGAAATGTAGCCACATCCGTGTGGAGGGAAATGGGGAAACTATTTAAGAAAAATCACCCATAATACACCAGGCTGGGGATCAAACCTTGACGTCGACATTAGTAAAGAAAATTAAGTAATTGATTTTGACGTTTAGCCCACAGTGCTTGTACAATGTCTTGTCCATTTCTCCAACAAGTACATAAGATTATCTAAGTGTTATGGCTGAGTGTGTGATTCTGGGGGAGTGGGGGGACTATTGGTACCATGGTACCAGGTCCGGGCTCAAGATCCAGATTCACAAGTATAGAAGATTTAAAAAATACAAAATAAAATATTAATGACAAGCAATAAAATGCTAAAGTACAGTGCATGCCCAGCCCCCCAAATGGGGCTTCCTCCGGAAGAACTTACTGGCATTTGTCACAAAATATCATTGGTTTTGCCTAGTCTTATCCTTCATTTCGAAGTTTTTGCAAATTTCATGGAGAATATAAGTTCATTATTGTACTGAAACTAAATTTGGCACACAAAGAGAGTCGGGCAGTAAATCAAGTTAAATTTAATTTGCCCCACCACGTGCGTAAGATTTCAGTGTTCAGTTTCTGGAAAGAACTTGTCACCCCCTGACTGGAATAATCTCCTCTCTCCCCTGAAAAAACTTGCCCCCTTTAGATTTACCTCAATCCCCTCTGATATTCTTGAACATGAAGCTGAAAGATGTATTTGTATCAAACTAAATACATTCTAGAGGCATCCAATTTCAAAAAAAAAAATTTATGAAAGCATCCAATCATCTAAATTGCTAGTGGAAGATTACGCAAAATATCTTCCGAGAGCATCAATTTTTTCAAAATTTGCTTAAAGAGGCCCTCTCTAAATAGCTTAAAGAGACATTTGATTTTCAATGACTTTCCAGGCGAGGACATTCCCAATATCTTCTAAAGTCAACCAATTTTCAAAAATTTTCTGAAGGAAAAACAATTTCAAATTTCAAAAGGTTTATGAGGAAGGACCACTCCAAATAGCCTATAGAAGCGTCTAATTAAAAAAAAATCAAGATGACGGCCACTGTATATAATTTCTAGACATTTGATGGGGGGTGGTCCTCAGGCTCCTCAAAAACCCCTATTTTTGCTTCCAACACTAATCAGGGTGTCCGTCTTTTTTTCATTGTTAAATGTTGGTTTTACATCCTCTGCCTAAGCTAGTTCTGAGATATCTTTAAAGGAGCGCCAGTACACGCCTAGCACTGCTGATATTACCTATATACGACAGTGTCCCAATGGCTAGCACTGCTGATATTACCTATATACGACAGTGTCCCAATGGCTAGCACTGCTGATATTACCTATATACGACAGTGTCCCAATGGCTAGCACTGCTGATATTACCTATATACGACAGTGTCCCAATGGCTAGCACTGCTGATATTACCTATATACGACAGTGTCCCAATGGCTAGCACTGCTGATATTACCTATATACGACAGTGTCCCAATGGCTAGCACTGCTGATATTACCTATATACGACAGTGTCCCAATGGCTAGCACTGCTGATATTACCTATATACGACAGTGTCCCAATGGCTAGCACTGCTGATATTACCTATATACGACAGTGTCCCAATGGCTAGCACTGCTGATATTACCTATATACGACAGTGTCCCAATGGCTAGCACTGCTGATATTACCTATATACGACAGTGTCCCAATGGCTAGCACTGCTGATATTACCTATATACGACAGTGTCCCAATGGCTAGCACTGCTGATATTACCTATATACGACAGTGTCCCAATGGCTAGCACTGCTGATATTACCTATATACGACAGTGTCCCAATGGCTAGCACTGCTGATATTACCTATATACGACAGTGTCCCAATGGCTAGCACTGCTGATATTACCTATATACGACAGTGTCCCAATGGCTAGCACTGCTGATATTACCTATATACGACAGTGTCCCAATGGCTAGCACTGCTGATATTACCTATATACGNCCGGACAGGTAGTTAACACGTGGAGGGACCGGACAGGTAGTTAACACGTGGAGGGACCGGACAGGTAGTTAACACGTGGAACATGACAAGAAGAAACAATAGGTGAGTGAAATGTTTCAAAGAATAATTTCACCATAATGGTTTTGGAGCGAGAAATAAAAAACATTTCAGGGCAAGGTCGTCGGGATTAAGCATTTAGCCTCCCAGGTCGCTAATTACTCGCCTAAGACTATCCATATGTAACCTTCGTTCATCCTTAAGGTGATTGGCCCTATTCGTCAAAATGCAGAGCCGTAGGAACAAACGGCTATCTTCAAGAATTTTTGTTATTTTGCAATTTTCTTTCCGGAAACGGTTAATTAAAGAATATAAGCATATTGATTAAGATATACTTTTTATACACACACCACTTATTTAATTTTAACAGTGATCAAATATCGATAAAAGTGACATTTTTCAATGGAAAACTGCCGGCTTCATAACAAAAATAAGAAAATAGAACAATTAATAAACATTAATACATTATCTTAGAAGGGGTGTCGAAAATATTAACATAGAAATTTCACTCGTTCTCGAAAAAACTGATATTTCCAAACGTATGATTTTTCCGCAAGACCTTTCCGGTAGCTAGCGCCATCTACGGTTTCCGTGATCCATCTGTTATTGTTAGCGCGGAAGGATACTTTTGGTCGGTTGTGAAGCCACGCCACGCCTTTCACCCTCCAGCCCACCATCCCACAAAATAGGTTTTAGACTTGCTCTCGACAGGGCCAAGGGCCTTAAAGTAGCAACCTTAACTTGCGTTGTTCCACGATGACGCAGCTTATAAGATAGGACCATGGTATATTCCGTCAAGTTATGATTGTTGTAACCATTCGAGCAAAACGAAGTGTACCTATTATTTCAACTTGTTTACTATCCACACATGCGTTTATATGGTTTTCAATGGTTCTATTTTATTAGAACAAAGTGTACAAGGGTCGTGTGGTTTCTATAATATGGCTTGGGAGGGAACGACAGGAAGATGTAAAATAGGGGATCAAGCATGACAGCCCAAACACAGGTAGCGCGGAAGTTGTTACAGCGGAATGTTCCCGGGGTGTTGTACCGTACTTGTAAATTGGTAAAAGGGCACACGCACTCGCCCTCACATTCTATTTCTCCTCTCCTCAGTACACGTTCCGGTCGGAAAAGCGTTTTCCCAGCACCTCTTCACTTCGAGACAAGCTTCCTATGCCACGAGAGAGGTTTCTTTGAGTCTTTTTATGAAGTGATTTATTTACTCTGCGTTAGCACCCGTAGTTTATTACAATAGTTGTTTGCAAGAGGATTTTAAATGGTCTCCTGCATCATGACCCCGAGGGGTGCCTGAAATAATTTTGTATTTGTGTATGGATTCCGTACTACTTCCACATACTGTGGTACATCTCATTCTGGGCACTAGGATTGATTATATGGTGTTGAATGTAAGCATAAAAAAGAGTAAACTAAAATAACCCGGATAAAATAAGTATTTTTGGTTCGACATTGTGGAGGTATTATTAGAATAACCTATATATAAATACATCTCGTTTGACATTATGGATGTATGGTACTAGACTACTTCTGACAAACATAAGGCTGAGACTATAGTCACGGGACTGTTGTTCTATGTGAGACTGCTGTTTGCCATCCATTTGGCAACCTCTTTGTAATTCTCTAATTCGACCTGATAGACTGCAAAGTAGCTGGCTGCTAGGTAACAGCTCTGTATTACGAAATAAGATATTTGGCAACGTCTCACGATTCAACCCGGCTTGAAACACTGTTTTGTATCAATTGAACCCAGGACCTTTGGCTTAGCATGACAATGCATTACCACTGAACTATTCAGGGAAATTTATTCTAGTTTTTCAATAACGAGGAGGTTGGAGTTATAATCTCAGCTGGGTGTGCTGAAGATGGTTCTCCCTTCATAATTGACCACTCTAGCTCAATAACGAGGAGAGTTGGAGCTATAATCTCAGCTGGTGTGCTCAAGAAGGTTCTCCCTTCATAATTGACCACTCTAGCTCAATAACGAGGAGGTTGGAGTTATAATCTCAGCTGGGTGTGCTGAAGAGGGTTCTCCCTTCATAATTGACCACTCTAGCTCAATAAAATGGTAGAGTGGGGAACATCCTACACACATTTCTACCTTCGTCATATTTACAACATTAGCGTATTTAAATGTGAATAACCCGAGTAGCCATTAAGATGATGTTCAAAAATAAAAGTATCCTCTAATTACCATCTTCAGCCACATCCCTTAGTTTAATTCATTTAATAACACCTTTATTTCAAGAAATAAACCAATAAAAGAAACAAAAATCTTCGATACTAAATGTAAAAATATAAATATCTACTCTCATAGTAGACGGCTGACTGTGAAATGTTGCTGTCCTAAATTAAACTGGTTTGAAAGCCAATGTGCTGTGTGTCAATGATACTGCGTTT
This sequence comes from Timema bartmani, assembly GCA_902151455.1. Taxonomy (NCBI): domain Eukaryota; kingdom Metazoa; phylum Arthropoda; class Insecta; order Phasmatodea; family Timematidae; genus Timema; species Timema bartmani. The sequence goes on from CABFWB010008124.1 coordinate 10,339, forward strand.
AAAAGTGCTCGTTAAAAAACCCGATAAAAAAAGGGTTTCCCAGTAACCTTACCCCTTGAGACTTTACTACCACTCAACAGCATCCTCTATCAAATCGCGATCTGTGTTTTACGTCAGCCAATAAAAGTGAGTGAAGTCACTACTGCTTACCGGAGAGGTGAGACGCGTCGTGGACGTCAGCCAATGAAAGTGAGTGAAATCACCGCTGCTTACCGGAGAGCTGAGACGCGTCGCGGACGTCAGCCAATGAAAAGTGAGTGAAATCACCGCTGCTTACCGGAGAGCTGAGATGCGTCGTGGACGTCCAAAAATCCCGCGTTATTTAAGAAGTGATTTGCTTACTTCAAAATGGTGTTCATGCCAAAATGTAGGCGAAAGGTATCTTCATGCTTCTATAACATTAGTGCTAAGGTCGTTTTAATACTAGTTACCACATTGAACGTTAAAACATAACGAGGGGGGGCCACATTTCAAAAACAAATATCTACTGTCAATCTTAAGTAAAAAACATTCCAACCTAGTATCCATAGCCCTCCCTGTATATAAAAAGGATTAAACCTAAATTTTACTAACTCAAATGTTTGAAACCTTTAATTCACAACCACGGTTTTAATGTTGGTCTTTAAATTTTATACCAAAGTTATTTTCATGTATTGTTGACAAATGAGCGTACATAAGCCGAGATATCTAGTGTTTGATTCCTTTACATGTGAAAACAATCACTATTAACGCATGTGCTGACAAAAAATTGCAAATATTGGGTGTGAAAATTCAACCTTTTTCTGGAATTTATCCATGTCGAAAAGAAAGTACAAATTTGGTAAACCATCTCAAGTGCAAGAACTCTCCAAATTATACTAAACTCTCAAATATCAAATTATAAAATGGATAGGGCCACCATGCGGCCCGTGGGCCATGAATTTTATATGCCTGCTCTATAAAAACTTTAAACTTTATTTTTATTAACTTAAAAAAATGCGTGCAAATGTCAAACTAGTTCATTAGCAACGTCGTTTAACGTGAAGTGTCAGATTTCTGAGGTAAATGGTTAGAAAGCTAGATCTAGCCTTCCTCATAAAAATAAAGTTACTTTATAGCAGGATCATAACAGAGTATTCTAAGATAAACACAGGTGATCTGGTGGTCTAGGGGTAAGGTGTCAGACTTCTGTGCTGAGGGTCCGGGGTTCAAACCTCGGTCCCGGCATGGATTTATCTGATTGCCAAACACCATTACACATTAGCGTAAGTGCGTATAACCCGAACGGGTAGTAAGACGCGGTGCTAATAATAATAATAATAAGATAAACAGGATCATAATAGAGTATTCTAAGATAAACAGGATCATAATAGAGTATTCTAAGATAAACAAGATCATAAGAGTATTCTAAGACAAATAGGGACTGTTTTAGTGGTTTTGAAGCTTCATAACTGCCATTCCCACAGTGTGGGATATTTCCCTTTAAGGAGTGTCACCCTCAGAAAACATTCTATCCGGTCTTCTTAGCCAGGGGCTAGTTAGGCTTACTACTAGATAAGGAGGTCCTGGCTAGATCCTAAGGAATGACTATAATGCAAGTTTTATGTCTTATGGCATACCGTTTAGGCACTAGCTGTCACCGACAAAATATATAGTTATGGAAACAGGAATAAGATAGTATATTCTAAAATTCTGTAAAATAATTCACCCAAAGAGAACAAGTTAAAATACTAATGCGGTGCATCTGGTCAAGATAAAATCCCAGCCTTTAGGTTCAAAATTATTCTGGTTAATGTGTTTAAACTGCTTAATTTATAGGTCAGGGTTGGATAGGGTATTTTATAAAAACTGTTCTCACAGGGGCGTTAAGAAAGGATTGAGAAAACCATATGGATAGTAAATCTCCTTTGAGAAGCTACCCCCAATGGACCAGACCTATTTTCGAAATTCAACTTCTCCGTTACCAGCAATCCAGTCTAATGTGAGACTGACGTCTTAGACTGTGTGTCCATTAGTGTGTCTAGTAATTTATTAAGTGGTACTAACCCAATATTTTTATGTTACTCGTATTTAATTTTTTTACAGTTCAAAATAAATTGAGAGCAAATCGACTTAGGAAGAACCATTTGAAAAAGTTGTTCCTGTAAGTTAATTATGTGACAACGTGATCAAAATATTTTACAGAATATACAAATAATTGACATATAGGCTCTAAAGTTGTTCCTGTAAGCTAACTATGTGACAACGTGATCAAAATATTGTACAGAATATACAAATAATTGACATATAGGCTCTAAAGTTGTTCCTGTAAGTTAACTATGTGACAACGAGATCAAAATATTGTAGAGAACATACAAATAATTGACATATAGGCTATAAATGTATTGCTTTATATATTTTTGTATAAATATTATTGTAAAAGTATCAAGGGATTTAGAATTTACTTTAAGACAGCGTACATAAAAATATTTTACTAGATATAGTGAAACAAGCAGTGTATACAATTTATGTAGTGATTTCTAAGCTTTATGATGATAGCTATAATTGATTACACACAATAAAAATATATTTAACTATATAATATAAAATATCCGCAAGTTTTATTATTTACTGTCGTGTATTTTGTGTTTCGATGTGAGCTCGCCTGACAAATTTATTGCTTTGATTCGCCCTTAGTCCGCTAAAACCACAGTTAACAAGCAACTAATCTCTCACCATTAAAGCGTCAACCTTTGTCAGTTTAGAAATTGTTTTCAATGTATCTCTACCAGATTAGTGACCGATTCAATAGCTCCGAGAACGATCACGTGTGTTTTTATGTGTTTTTTTAATTTACAAAAGGTTGTTTTACTGTTCGTATTGAAACTTCCTTGCGTTACTTAGATTGCCTTTACACTCAATTGCTTGTTAGTGAACTTTATAAATAGTTTACAATCATAATAAAATGATCAGAAGGATTTCTTTGGACCTTTTTCCGATTGCGTCTTACTACCCGTTAGAGATATTTACTACTTGTATAGGGATAATTAAGGCGACATTTAGAGGAAATATAACTTGATTTTCGTGAAAAAGAGATTACTAAACTGTTGAGGAAATATACCCCTCAGTACCTCCGACCTCCTCATCACTAAAACTCACACTAAAAGGAAGTGACGTTTAGTCCGTGGGCTCATCGATGCTTGTTTATTATATATTTAGTTGATAGTTATTTTAATGTTTTATTTCAGTTCATATATTTTAACACAAGGGTTGTTTAGTGAATTCATCTATGGAGTAGGTATGATAAAGGTAGTTTGAAAAGTGCACCCACATCAGCGTGTAAAGAGGATGAGAACAACATAGTAATACATCAATGATACAGCCTTACAGTGTACTTGGCCGAGAGTCAAACCTTGACCTCGCCATCATAGCCAAACCAGTAGATTAATAGAGTAACATATTTTACTGTGCCCGCCAATTCATGTAATAATAATAGTAATATTAATAATCGCAAATACTAAGTCAACTAACGTAAGGAAGGTTCATTAAATGTATGAATTAAGGTTGTAGTGAGAAAGTTTTTTTAGTTATTGAGGTTTTTAAAATAAAATTATTTAAAATATCAAGACAAGAGGCATTTAGTAATATATTTTTATAACATTGTCAATAAAGAACGGTATTTAAAAAATCTAAATCCGTCTTTGGGAAATACAAAGTAACTCGAATTTTAATGAAATATTATTTAAAATTTGTTTTGAAATATAATTGATTTCTGTTATGATTCTATTTGTAGCATATTAATGCTATGTAAAATATGCAAGTTAGCATTCTCTCTCCTCACTACTTTCCACGGATGGTTGTCGAGACTGCCACCAGGCGTAGCGGAAATATGAAAACAGTTGCCTGGATTAGGGCGTTACATCTAACTCCCTCCCCTTCAAGCCTCACTCACACCCTTATATTTAGTCCATAACATCCCTGTTTTTCTTTTTTAATACTAACCGCTGTATTCCATTTCAAGGAGCGGATATCGGATGTTGTACGTGTGTAAGTTAGTTAATCTGCTACTCTAGTGTTGATATAGTATTGTGTGTTTAGAAGGTATACTCCTAGATATAATAAGACCGTGAACCTTCTAGACACAGTTTCAGGACTAATAGAACCCTTATAGATGAGTAGGTAGACTAAACGTGAAGCTCTCCTAGTCTGGTTTGCTGGTGAAGGTAAGGCTGGGGCTAGAATGCCGGTGGGATGTACTGAAATAGTTTTTATAAATGGTTGTACACTTTCCTTAAATGCAAACGTAGGCACATTTTCACTAAACTCTACCTTATTGGGCCTTAGCACACCTGTTTGATTAAATGCGGCTAGCCAGGACGAGTAGTAAATAAGGGTGCGAAAAATAATGAATTTTAACCATTTAGAAATTAAACAATTTAATGTGATTGGTTACAAACCAATTATGGTGGGATTGTACTAAAAATAATCATTTATTAACAACGAAGCCGTTGGCAGAATCCATTAAAATACTCCTGGTCTATCAACCTATTAATTAAATCGTTTAAACTAATTTAACAATGATTCCTGAATATGGGACCAAACCTGAATTGCTCAAAGAGATAGAATTGGCACTGTTTAGTCGGGAGTTCGTAGAATCGATTCAATATCCAGGTGTTTTGTTTTTGTTATCAAACTAACAAAGTG
>CABFWB010008125.1:0-11164 GCA_902151455.1 Timema bartmani
GTTGTTGAAACAGGGCTAGTCACTCTCTGGGTGATGGAGGTGTTGTTGAAACAGGGCAAGGGACTCTCTGAGTGATGGAGGTGCTGTTGAAACAAGGCAAGGGACTCTCTGAGTGATGGGGGTGTTGTTGAAACAGGGCAAGTCACTCTCTGAGTGATGAAGATGTTGTTACATCCTGAGCGCTCTTCCCCCCTCCTAGGCTCCTGTATTTACCTCCTCCTCTATCTCCACATAAGTTTCTGTACGCATAACACTTCCATTTAAGATAAATCATGTTGTTATTTTTATTATCATTTATAAAAATACACTTTCTAGAACATCATGTATCCATAGGTTTTCCTGTAAAGAAGATTTTCACAAACAAATGTTATAAAAAAATTGATTGTAGATTGAGTTGTGATCAAGTTCTAAGGCGATACATAATATTATATACTTACAATATACTATATATTTTAATGAGGTGTATTTTTAGGCTATAGTCTAGGCCTGTAAAAATATAAGTTGATTTATTGAATGTGAATTGTTTGTGTAGCAAGTTCAGATAAACTCAGTTAATCTCTACAAAAGTTATAATTTTAAACGTGCAGTGAGACAAAACCACTCATTTTGCTTTGGCTGCATTGAATGAAATTTGAGAAATGAGATATTAAAAAAATAATAGAGAAGTTACAAACTTTGTGTAAGAACTTACTTTGATTTTTAATAAGCCTTAATAATTTTAAACAGTCAATAATTAGGAAAAAGTGCATAGAATTTAAAGATACAGTTTAGTTCATTACACTGATTATATTATGCATATAAATAAAATATCATTGATATTATTAGGTCTATTATTAACATTTATGCTTATGTTTTATACATAATGCGATTACCTTCATATTTATTACAATTTATCAAGGGCAAATGTTGGGTTATTGCCTAGTTCAAGGATTGACTGACCTGTAGCTTGGTAATAATATCTCCTTCCTACCATTTGGTATTAAATTTGGATACATTTGTTCATTACATTAGTGTGTGTGTGTGTGAGAGAGAGAGAGAGAGAGAGAGGAAGAGAGATGGAGAGAGAGGTGGTTCAAACAAATACTTGTAGACTTTACCTTAAAATATGAGTGAAGAATGACCCTGGGCACAGGAAGATTCCTGGATAGCTTAGTGGTTCAAGCATTGGCGTACTAAGCCAAAGGTCCTGTGTCGAGATTTCATTTTTCAATTTTAATAATATGATATCTAGATGGAGGATTCCTCACTAAAAAGCATAAATAATAGCTTCGGCTATTTTATTCTTAAATACTAGTAGGTTACAGCTTGCCCTTGAGAACATCCCACGAGCCGCCACTGCTTAAGTTTGTTTCCGCACAACGTCTCCCTACACGTTCGGGTTAAACGCATATGTACTAATTACGGTAATTTGCTAGGGATAAGGGGGGCTGAATTTATAGTAAGTGTACCCGAGTTTGTGTGGAGGGTAACTGGAAAAACATTTAGGAGAAAGCACTCTCACTATATCCAACTGGGATTGAAACACCGATATTCCTACCGTAGGCAGTCCAGTCTATAATATTACGTAACGTAACATAAAGGTTTACCTAAGTTTTTTAAATGGAAGCCATCACAATGCATTTATTTAACTTTCACTTGACTTGCACTTGACTTTACAACCCCCGAACGTGTAGGGGTAAGTAATTAATAAGGACAACGTTATGGTTGAAGAGACTGATAAAATAGCTAATACCTTTAATGATTTTTTTTAAACATTGGTCTTGAGCTGGCGAGTACAAAGAAAGTTGATGCATTGGCTGTGGTTTTGTTATTGGCAGATAATACATATGATAAGCAGAAAAAAACGACGAACTTTATGGTCAAAACTTTGGTTACAACAAAGACACAAATTTTCCGACATTAATCTTTTACGTAAACTCTCTAAACTCCAAGGACGACTTATACAAATTATTTGCGTATGAGTTCTGAGTATTTTCAAAGGATTTTTGTCACTATTTGTTCCTTTAATATCCAAAGAGGACACAGCGATGAGAGATGCCGTTCCAGTGGAGGAAAGATTGATGGCCACGCTTAGGTTTATCGCTCCCGGGAGATCCTTGGAAGACCTGAATTTTTCATCAGCTAACTCCGCAAGGCCTCGGAAAGATCATACCAGACACATGTGACGCAATATTTAAATGCTGAGAGAGGAGTGGATAAAGGTAAGAAATACAAGTAGCATAATAATATTACAAAATATATGTAATTGTAATCAAACAAAAAATGGTAAACTGGAGTAGGATTATAATCGCTTACAAAGATCATTTTTACAGATTTACTTTGATGATATATTGTCCTTAATACATATTAATACTTTCAGATGAAGTTGCGGGGCACTCTGCACATGCGCCCTTCAGTCCGAGATCACATATGCTCATACACGGTCAGTTTTGGAGGGGCATCACTCCGAAAAATCAAACAGGTTGGATTGTTCATTCCTGGAGTGAAGTGGAGTGTCAAAACCCCATTCACGGTCAGAGAATGATCGTGTACGGACATCTTAAGAGTTGTCCAAGGTAGAACTCACGCTAAGTGAACGTTAAGTGAAGGATACCACGTGTTCTAGCCAGCCAATAATTCTGCGAGACACGTCAACAGGGATATTTAGTACTTCATTTGTTTGTTATGAAATACAGACGATTTATTCATTGTAAGCTAACTTGTCTACGTCTCATGAATCCTAAAACGTCCTGTCACACTTTATTTTGTATATCCATTGAATCGTTTATTGGTTTTTATTGTGTTGAATAATTTGTTTTCAAACCGTCCAAATCACTTGTCTGTATTTTGATAAAGCTGTTACTTTACGTTACGTGACTCTTGATCACACACTAGTTGTTTACATTAAGTAAGCCTTATGTGAAAGTTATGTGAACGTTAGTTTTCATGAACGTTAAGTTGATCGTGATCCCGGCATTAAGGCTGATACACACAGAATGCTAAGCTAAGCTATGCTATGCTATGCTATACTATGTTTTAATATTGCTAGCCAAGTATTTAAACGAACACGTTCACACATAACGCTATGCTGTGCCGTGCTAAGCTATGCTATGCGAGCGAAATCGCGGACCGGGCGATTTTTACATCTCACTCGCAGTACGTTTTGTGCTGCGCATGCGCACAATGGACAGTTACCCACAAAAGGCCATGTTGTCTTGAAGACTTCCAATACTCTACTAAACCTTCCAAATTATAGCGTAGTACAGCTCACTGTGTGAAACACACGAGGGAAAATGTCGCACAGCATAGCATAGCGTAGCTTAGCATAGCGTAGCTTAGCATAGCGTAGCTTTATGTGTGAATCTAGCATAGAGCAATCGTAAAAAAACATAGCGTGGCTTAGCAAGGAATAGCTTAGCTTAGCTTTCTGTGTGAACCAACACATTCAAATACATGGTCCACTATTTTTCTAAACAGTTAGTAGAGCAAATCTTAGCTAAGCTATGCTATGCTGTGCTGTGCTGTCCTCTGCTAAGACTTTATCAATTTGGTTTCACACAGAATGCTAAGCTAAGCTAAGCTAAGCTAAGCTAAGCAATGGTTCTTCTTTCCCCCCCGAATTCAGTGTTGTTTTTTTCTGGTCTGCTCCAGTGAAGTTTAGTTATGATGGCGTTCTCCAAAATGTCTTGTTTGAGTTCAGGTAATAGTACTGAAGAAGAGAAGATGCTGCTGTTAGCAGCTGTTTTGGAAGATGGAGAAAATTTAGAAGGTGGAGGTTTGACTTGTTCAATTAACGCTTCCATTTTAATATAAGAACATTTATTAAATATAAAACCTAAATAGAATATTACTTAAATACACGTCAAACAAACGTAAAACAAAACTTCAACACTTCTTTAGTTATTTTCACCAGACCAGCACTGCGTCTGTTCAACAAGCTACGTTATGCGCATGCGCAACGTAAGAGGGCTCAGCATGGGAGATGGAAAAATGGCCCTGCTAGCAATCGGAAAAAACATAGCGTAGAGTAGCAAGGCATAGCGTGGCGTAGCGCGGCATAGCTTAGCTTACTGTGTGAGCCAGCACATTTAAATACATGGTCCGCTATTTTTCTAAAGAGTTAGCTTAGCTTAGCTTAGCGTTCTGTGTGATTCGACCTTAAGAGTCTTCAATATGTGTGATTCTCCCGAGCTGTGGGAAAGAGATGCCTTGTGGTCTCTAGTAAGAATCGTCTGTACGCTGCAACATGTGTAGTTCATTATGATTTGTTGGATGCAACAAGTGCTGCTGCTCTGATGTGGACTTAAACCCTTATTTCGCCGGTGACTTTATTTACAAATTCGCATTGATTCGCCTTTGGGAGAATGTTGACATGTTGGTAAGAAGTCGGCAACATCTCACCCGGAGGGTGTGGAAGGTTCATTGCGTGTTAACACCCCCTCCCCCTAAACCCTTACTGTCAGTATTCACCTGAGATTGCGTGTCAGAATAACCTGTTCAATGCCAATTAAAATAGCTACTTTTTGTGGAAACTTATTTCTTCAGTGGTGAAATAAATTTGCAATCAAATTAGGCACAGTTCTTTTTCAACACATAACTTAACCCGAGTACCATTAACTAAAACTAACCATCTAGCAGGTAATAATTTATTTTACAACTAAAAATATAAACATATAAGATACAAAATAATTTAAAGGATTTTAACTACTTCCCGGAATCGAGCTAAGCTCCCCTAAGAGAGAAGTTTATTTCCCTAACCAATCAACAATCAGCAAGGCTAGTTAGTAATAAGAAAGCATACATATTGTGGCATAAAAAGTTACCAGATGGGAACATTGAGAAAATTTGAATCACAGAATAAAAATAATCATAAGCTTAGTTTTCGCTTTGACCTTGAATCACAATATAAGAACAATAATGGTTTCGCGCTGACCTTGAATCATAGAGTAAGAACACTCGTGATAGTTTTCGCTCTGGACTTGAATCACAGTGTAAGAACAATCATAGTTTTTTGCTCTGAACCTAAATCATAGTGTAAGAACAATAATCGTTTTTGCTCTGGCCTTAAATCACAGAATAAGGACACTCGTAGTTTTTGCTCTGAGCTTAAATCACAGAATAAGAACATTCATAGTTTTCGTTCTGACCTTGAATCACAGGATAAGAAAAATCCTAGTTTTCACTCTGAGCCTGAATCACGAAATAGGAACTATTGCGGTCTTATTCCTGGCTGAAGGTTCTCGACTTCTAATAGTCTCCGGTTTAGATTCCGGTAGGCGCCTTCTACTGATAACAGTACTATCAAACATCCAGTAAGTCCTCGGTGCGAGAGGCCCAGTCAGACTCCTGATCTGTTACGACTATAAAGAGCCGACTGTCGGTCGCTATAGACAAGTGAAAGTCGTTTGGCGCCTCAAGTCACGGGAGTGTGGAGGGGAGGGGATGGAGGTAGCGATGTCAACACAGGTGACAGACAACTCAAGTTCGATATTGTTCACACGCGCGTGGGCGGTCTCTCCTGTCTGCGCAGTCGCGAGGGGGCGGGGCACATCAGGAGAGAGGCGTATCCACAAGGGGCGGCGCTACGAGTGCGTGCAATGTTGCGAGTGTGCAAATTATCTGCCAGACAAAATACCGTCTTTGTGAAGAGGGTGTAATGTTAGTCCGTCATTGTCCGGGTGTAATGTTAGTCCGTCATTGTTTGGGTGTGATGTTAGTCTGTCATTGTCTGGGTGTGATGCTGGTCCGTCATTGTTCGGGTGTGATGCTAGTCCGTCATTGTCTGGGTGTGATGCTAGTCCGTCATTGACTGGGTGTGATGCTAGTCCGTCATTAACAAGGGTGTGATGTTAGTCCATCATTGTCTGGGTGTGATGCTACTCCATCATTGTCCGGGTGTGATGTTAGTCCATCATTGACTGGGTGTAATGTTAGTCCATCATTTTCCGGGTGTGATGTTAGTCTGTCATTGTCTGGGTGTGATGCTAGTCCGTAATTGTCTGGGTGTGATGCTAGTCCGTCATTGTTTGGGTGTGATGCTAGTCCGTCATTGTCTGGGTGTGATGCTAGTCCGTCATTGACTGGGTGTGATGCTAGTCCGTCATTAACAGGGTGTGATGTTAGTCCGTCATTGTCTGGGTGTGATGTTAGTCCGTCATTGTCTGGGTGTGATGTTAGTCCGTCATTGCCTGTTTGTGATGTTAGTCCTTCATTGACTGGGTGTGATGTTAGTCCGTCATTGTCTGAGTGTGATGGACAATACATAATCATTATACATACTTGTTTTGATAATAGTTAGGATTAGCAAACAAATACAAAAAAAAATCCCTTGACTCAAATATTTGTCAAACAAAGATATTTATTTGAAAATCAGGGAAATCCCTGTTCAATCTGTTAATGTAAGACAACTTGTATCACTTCTGCGCATGCATACGTCTGTACTTAAATCATTCAGAACTAGAACCTGTTCAATCTACTAATGTAAGGCACATATCTAGGACAGGGAGTTGGGGGGCTGAAGCATCCCCCGATATCCAAACAAAAATTAAAATCAATTATAAAAAGATAAAAATTATAAAATTATCTTGAATGAAATTGAGGGCTAAGCGCTGTGTAAACTTCATTTTTAGTTCCAAGAGTGTAAATTTATTTCATTATTTCAAATGTGTTTCGTTGGTTTCGGTTATTTTCAAGTCTGCCGCCGTAAGATCAGTTTATATTTATCACGTTTGGCAGCACTGGAGACTAAAGTCACTTGATCTACACTCTAAGTCACCTAAGTTGGCTTACACTCAGAAACTCCTCAATGCACGGAGATAAAAATATGTCACAATTTCGTAAAAACAATTTATTACATTTGACCTATGCTTGTTTTCATCCACTAATAATAGGTACATATACTTTTTTATAACTTTTAATTAGTATTAGTTTTTATAAAAATATATGTAAAATCAGTTTATTTTATATTAAAAGTCATAAAAAATATATCAATTATTAGTGAATGCAAGAATGGGTCTGCTTCAATATATTTTTGTACGAAATTTGGATATATTTTTTTCTCCGTGCAGGTCAGATTCATCCACCCCCCTCCCCCCACTGTTTAGTCTTGAAATAAGTGTGCCGACCCCTCTCACCCCTCCGGAAAGAAAATTCTGGATGCGGGCCCGCACAAGTTTCCATGATAGCTACTTGTTCTGTTAATTGTTGTCATAATAAATGGTCATACACGCGGTAATAGTTGACTTGTACTGAATTCAGTAAGGAAACATCCATCATGATTGTGTACTGGGGAAATTAGACGCTCTTCATCAAATTAATAATTATTAGGGCCTTCTCTAATAACCCCTCCCCCCCGCACCAACAGGAATAGGCACGACACAAGAAAAATAAAACAAGACGACGACATTAAAATACAGCCCAGGTAGCGAGTACCGTTTTTTGTTTGTTTTTTTATTCGAACATTCTCATTAGTCCACGTGAGCCACTGGATGGTTTCATCTCAGAGCGATTCTTCCTGTGTGTGTGTGTGTGTGTGTGTGGTTCATTACACTCGGCTAACAATGTACCACAAGGGACCAGTCCACCGGGAAAGAGTTGTCTTCATGTCGGGAGAACAATTGGATCACATTTCCTGTAAACCATCGACAGGGGGGGTATGAGGGGTAAAGAAGTTACTAGTTCTATTTTAATGTGTTCATAGTATAGTAAAATGTCATCAATGTTGACTGCAATAAAATATGTTTGTATTTTCTCAAGATGTTCTTCTTATGAAAATTAGACTGTACAAAGAAAGTGGATTAAGTCTAGCACCCAAAAGTGCCAAAACAAGAACTGTCGTGAGAGCTGGATTCAGGACCTCTGAGAAGAATTTTATCAAGGGGTACCAAGTTTTTTTTGGGTCCCCTTCCATTTTCCATTAATACTGTCTAAGTAAAAAATAAAAATCCTATCTGAAAAAAAAAATGAAACATAAAAAAATTCTATTTTAATTTATACTTATATATCTAAAAGAAATGGAAAAAAATAAGACGAAAAATATTATACCTATAGTCTACTAATAGTTAAGTAATAATAGTAGTAGTAGAGATCTGAATGCAAGTCTTAATTATGCAAACATTTTCTGAGATTCCTAGGCCCCTTTTAAATTCCCGGGTCCAGGTACGATGTATCCCTGCACCCCTCTTCGTGTGGACGTAACACTACACCTGTTTCTGTACTGACTACTGGTCATCTGCAGAAGGCCGCCAGTTTTATAAACCCCATATTCTGTTGGCGACTTTCTATCTTGGGAGATTCGCAGCTGAGACAACATCTACATATATATACACCTTTATTTTCTTTTATTTATTTTTAAATAATTTCTTCTTGAGTTCCTGTTTTTTATTCAGCGTCTCACTCAAGTTTGATAATTAATTGTTTTATCGACAGTTCTACGTGTTACGGTTTATTGCACTAGTTGATTAAAACAACCTTTGAGGATAGTTTTAGCCTTATTTACCTATGAAGCGGACTAACACAAGAAACGTATTATAAATCCATTAATTAGGTCTCTCAAAATTTTACTCTTACAAATGAAATAGTTAACGTAAGGATGTCTTAATTAAGCTCCAAACGAGAGTTGATTAAAATACATGATCATATTATTTAAATTGAAAAATATTATATTTAGATGCGGCTATAATCGTACTTACTAAATATAATAGCTTGGCTATTTAATCCGTCATTAAAATATATGTTGTTTTGAATTTCTTTGAAAATTTCTAGATTTAGAAAATTTAGACGATAATCTACGAGTATAAAAACCAAGTTTCGGCCTATGTAAATAAATAACGCTCCAGTGATAACTGAAAAAAAAAAATTAAATTACACTAGTGTAACCACACGATCTAAATTGAAAGGCATGATTGTTTAATATTGTTGTTCTCTGGATTGTGAATGACAAAACAAGTATGGCAAGGTGTTGTGACTATTTGTAAACAAATAGAATATATTCGCTGACAACATAAACAGAGTGTCAGCAATCCTCACAGTAAGCCAGGCCAGAAGGCAGGCACTCTGCCCGTTTTTAGGGCTACGTGGTCTAGGACGCTGGCACATTAGTACCTGTATTGGAGGGCTATCATTCGAGCCCAAGGTACCGGGGTTCACCAACCGTGTAGGATTACCTAGATGTCAGTCAGGCAATACTTCATTCTGCCACATGCTTATAAATAGTATTTTAAATTCTTTCATATCTTTTAATATCTCAATTCAACATCATGTTTTGTAATAGACATAGTAGTACAAATAAAAACCACAAAAACCTAAGCCGAACGTCAATTACAAACACACACAATCATATATCCACTCCTTTCCCTATCCTCAGCCACAACACATCCTGACTCTGACAACCCTAGGCCCACATCTTAAAGGTAGGGCATGGTAACACTATATTTTTTAATGTTTTATCAAACTAAATTTTGTGGAGGTAAAAAAACGACAAATAAATTGTGTGCTCCGTGTACCTTCACGTAAAACCATTCTATGGAACTATGATTTTATTTTCTCAAGAGCTACTTACATCACAATTAGGCCAACTATTAAAGATTTAAGAGCATTCATCATATCAAGCCTAACTAAGCTCCCGGCTCGCATTGTGTCTGTATGTGGCATGGAAATAAAAGGGAAAAGAAATTTCCGCGATGACGATGGAGGACAGAGCGACCAAGTTTATTGTTAATAACTACAGTATGTCCCTATTGTGTCAGAATGAATATTTGTGCATAATGCTTATCTATGTAATCATTCTAAAACGGTCAAAAACAGCCTTTCCGATGCAATTTTTTTATCCAAATATAATTTAATATTTCAACAATATTAACTCTTAATCTCCATTAAACTTTAATCAGAAATGACTTACGTTCAATTCGTGTAAATTTACTATTTCTATCCGACTGAATCAAAAAGTTGATTGGCATGCGATGCACGCTCTTAATCTTAGGGATGATGAGACTTATTTGAACGAAATGCACACACATCAGTCTTTAATTTCTTGTAAAATCAACGTTCCTGATCCTTTGGCCAGTAGCGTATAACCCAAACAATAACATATAATAAGAGTTGTCCAGAAAGTCGGCAGTTGCTATCAGTTCGTTCCCTTTCCCAGCAACACTTGCCACTCCGTACGGCCGGAGGATGCAACGATTGAGAAACGACTGGACTTCAAGGACAATTGTTGATAGACTTAATGCAACCGATTGCATTAGGTAAAGTCAGAAAGACCGCAGCTAAAATTAATTGGTCTAGGTTAGAGTAGGGAGTAATTGTGTATTTTATTAGAGTAGGTTAGTATTAGGGTAGTATTAGGTCCAAGGAAGTGGTTTCTGGGAGTAGGCAAAGCACCATATCTGATAGGGCGCCTCCCCATGATGCCCGTCGCCACTGGAGCTCTTAGCAACAATGAAAATATGGTCCCAGGCAGTTCCTCAGGGATACAGGGGCGGACCAACCGGTATAAGTTTAAAAGTAAAATAGGATAAGGACATTAGTCTATAAGTGTAAATCTTAAGTGTAAATTCCAGATTAGTAATTATATAAAACTGGAAACAGGGATAAGTGAAGCAAACATGAATAGAAGATGTAGATAAGGCTCTCTTTACACATCTAGATAGAAAGAAAAATAGTCTTGAAGATATTTTTAAAAAATGTCACCTTATCCACGCCTCATTGAACCAATAAGAAACTCTCATAAAGTGTACTGAAGATCTCACAGAGTAATAAGAAGTTTTTTGTTTGACTTTTATTATACATTCCCTTTCTCCCCCTCTCTCTATCCCCCCCTTAATCTCTTTCCTCTCGCTCTTTCTCTGACTGGATGACTGCAATTATTTGAGTCGGGGAAGGCAATTTAGTAAATAATTATTGGTTCATTTTTGGGCTATAATGAGAAGTTGAGGGAGAGCTTGTTTTGCTTCTGATTTTCTGCGTTATTTGGTGAAATCTTTGGAGCCGGGAGTTTACAGCACGACCGAAATAACTAGAGGAGATTCTTCCTTCACTCGTTAAACAACCAACACTCTTACCACCCGTCCAGGAAAACTACAGCACGACCGAAATAACTAGAGGAGATTCTTCCTTCACACGTTAAACAACCAACACTCTTACCACCCGTCCAGGAAAACTACAGCACGACCGAAATAACTAGAGG
>CABFWB010008126.1:0-19835 GCA_902151455.1 Timema bartmani
ATTTAACGAAATTAAGTAATTTTATTTACCGATTTTATTTACCGAAAATCATGGTTTTACCCTTTTATTTACCGACTTTTCATACCGAAATCCAACTTTTTATTTAACGAAATCCAGTGGTTTTATTTACCACAAATCAGGGTCTCTACTTATTGGTGATTGAGCCCCAACATAATATAAGAAAAACTTAATAGCCAAACCTAGACCATTAATTTAACACTTAACTGAATGTTTAAATGTTTTTATAAAATAAATTTAACATTTATTTCTACTTTCTATTATTCTGTTATACTCATATTTCCTTTTATGTTCATAATTTTTTCCAAGATTCAAAATTAGAAGGTAAAATTAAGATACAGATTTATAAAATAGTTGGTTCAACTAATATCTGATGATAATGAATTGTAAAAATGTTGAATGCTTTTGTAATTGGATTTCATAACAACTCGCATGGTTTGGTTTATAAGAGCACGTCAGCCTCTATGTGGGATGCACAAGCCATTTTTTTTTGCACCATGTCTTACTACCCATCTGGGTTCTACACTTATGTACTAATTACACTAAGTTGTTAGGGATGAGGAGGGCTGAACTTAGAAGTAGTGTACCTGCATGTGTGTGGAGAAAGAGTGAGGGAAAAGGCATTTATGGGATAAACAACATGATTAAACCACCAAAACAGGTCCCAAGCATTATACCTACAGGTAATCTAATATAATAAATCCTGACCTTGACATGCAGCTCGCCCGCAGGAACTCCAGATGTGAGCGGCAAAAGCAACATCAGGGCAGCTGCGTCAGATGGCAGGTTTCTCTGAGCAGAGGCGTAGGCTCCTCCTATCAACACTTCCTGCAGCAGCTGAGAGACGCTGAGGTCTAGAGGGCGCTCCACTACTGGCATCAACAACTGAAACACCACAGTCCCCATCATGATGTAAACCATAGCACCCCGTAGAAAAACAGTACTGTAGGGATGTACAAAGTTCCCTTTTTTAATTTGAAGCCAACCCAAATCGAACATTAGAAATATTCTCGAAGCCGAATCAAAAATGTGTAGTTAATTGTTTTATGCTTGGAGAAGATTGTGTTTAGGCAAGAAGCTTAATACCCAAGGATGAGATGCAAAGTGTATCGGTTGAATGGGAGAGGTTTAAGAACAGTCTGGTGGGAGCTGCAGAGAAGGTATGTGGAAGGACAAGTAATAAGAAGTGGTAGGAGACACCCTGGTGGAAATACAGGGGGAAGGAAGCAGTGGAGGAGAAGAATTAAGCATTTAGAAGGGGTTTAAGTATAGGAATGAGGAAACAGAAGAAGAATATAGGGAGAAGATAAAAAGAGTAAAGTGAGTTGTACGAGAAGCCAGGAAAGATTGGATGCAAAAATGGACAGAAATGTTAGAACGGGACGTGGAAGGAAGTAAGAAAATGTTGTAAAACCAAGAAAGAAACAGGAGGAGGGAAAAATTACAAGAAGTTAGAATGATAGATGAAGAAAGAAATACATTGAAGACATGAGAGGATGAAAAGGTATGAGAGTGAAACAGAAGAACAGGAAGAAATAGCAGAAGAGGGGGAAAGAGATCCCACATGAAAAGAGGTGGAGAACGCATTAAAGAGGATGAAATAGGAAAAGCACCAGGTGTGGACATGATTAAAGCAGCAGGCAAAGTAAGTATATAATGGTTATATAGGCTTTTGAGAGTGGTTTGGAAGGAGAACAAGGTACCAGAAGACTGGAAAAAAGTAGTTATAATACCTATTTCCAAGAAAGGAGACAGGAAGTGGTGTAAAAATTATAAGGGGATAACGCTGATTTGCCACTGTACAATAATATATGAGAAGATACTGGAAAAGAGAATAAAAAATAAAATGAAAGGAAGGTGGTGAAAGGAACAGTATGGATTTAGGGAACAGAGGTCTACAATAGACTTAATCTTTGCCATATGAGAGCCGATGGAAAGAAAGTATGAGTATGGGAAAGACTTGGTAATGGCATTTATGGATGTGGAGAAGACATATGATAGCGTGGATAGAAATAAAGTTTGAAAAACTATGGAAGAGGCTCAAGTGGAATTAGGAGTTGTAATGAGAGTGAAAAGCATATATGAGGATAAGAGGAGTTGGGGTAAGATGGAGAGTGGAAGGACGAGTGGTTCCAAATAAAAAATGGAGTGAAGCAGGGGAGTGCCCTTTCATCATTACTATTTGTACTTATAAAGCCATAAAGTTAGATGGAGTAGAGCTGATAAAAGTACAAAAAGTAAAACATCTTGGAAGCATGATTGAAGCGAAGGGTGGAACTAGAAAGGATTTAATGAGAAGAGGACAGCAGAAAGAGTTGTTCTATATGTGTGTAAGAGACCTGCTATTGAGAAGAGAAGTGCCCTTGAAGTGTAAGGGCGTACTTTGTACCCATTGTCACATATGCAGCAGAAACATGGACAGTGAATGTAAGAGAGACTAGTAAATTTGAGGCCATGGGAATGAAGTTATCTGAGGAGGTACAGGGAGTAGATGAGATAGTAGAAGATGCAAGACTGAGATGGTATGACATGTAATGCAGATGGAAAAAGAGAGAATGCCAAAGAAAATGATGGAAATGAAGTATGTAGTAAAAAGACCGCAAGGGAGGCCAAGGAAGAGATGGAAGGAGCAGATAACAGAAAGTGTGCAAGTGAGGAGAGAAGAATAGAAGCAATTAAAGGATGAAAAATGGTGGAAGGATTGAGGAAGATGGAGGCATTTTACTACACTGGCCCGGCTACAAGCTGGAAACAGATGATGAAGAAGATGCTGATGTTTTGACAAAATTTTACGTAGTGTTAAAATAAATAGAAAAACCTTTTAGGTTCTTTGTAGCATTTTTTAACGTGTTATACAGACACAAAATAAAATGAAATTGAATCTTTTCGCAGTATGATTACTTGACCTTTTAACTATTAATAATAGTCAATTATGTATATTTTAGTGAGAATTTACACTGTCCAAAATTTACACATTCTTTCTTAGTAGCAAACAACAGTGTTCTTAGTCTTAGATTCAAAGGAAAAAAGTACCAACTCCACTATTATAATTTTCTTCTTAATATTCCTATAACAATCTAAGTTTTCCAATCCAGAAAAAATATTTCCCTCAACCAAAGATCATGGCATTCAAATTGTGACCAATGAAAAATATTTAAAAATTTAAAATTTAGCTGTCATTTTTGTATCTATATTACTGGTACTATACCAATGAATTTTAAGTAGATTTTTTAAGCTAATTTTAGCCAAAATGTGCCTTTTATTTACAGACTTAATAATGAAATCCAATTTTGTATTCACCATAAATCAGGGCCTCGACTAATCTAACACATTTAAAGTAAACAGTATCTTCTATGAAAAGATGAAGAAGTCAAATAATGACATTCAACACGTACCAGTATCTTCTTGTCTTGTGGCTGGTGAAAAGATTGTGGGTGCTTGCTCAAGTATACGCATTTCACAGATAATTATATCAGTTTTTCATTATTTTTTGGAGCTCAATATTCAGATGTATAATACAAATAGTTTGAAAAAGAATATTGTAAATTTTGAGAATGATTATTGTAAATTATTTGAATTTTTAGATACTCTACAAACCTCTACTACCTAGGGAAAAATCTTTTTCTCCTATTGAAGTATTCTTTAACTGTAAACAAAGGAGATGCAAGAAGTAATCAAAAATATTCCAGTGCTCAATGTCAGGCAGTTTAGTGTAGTTTTTAATGACTCACTTAGTTTTTGAATACTTTTCTTTAATTTTGTTTCTTGGCTATGGATGGGTCCTCAAATCCTTCAAATATTTAATGATATTTGATATTCGAGAAAATTCCAGGTTCAATACTAAAATCCTTTAAAAAAATAAAAAATCTTTAATATTTCATGTGAAAATTGTTTTAGTGTTTCAGAACCAATTATAGTGATAGGATGAATTTAACAACAAGGCCTCAGACCAGTAATTTGACACTTAACTGAATGTATGAATGTTGAATGAATTAGTGAAGTGATGGTAATGACAACAGGGTAAGGTCTAGTAAAGCTATAAGGTTGGATGGAGTAGAGCTGAGAAAAGTAGAGAACGTAAAATATCTTGGAAGCGTGATTGAGGAGAAAGGTGGAAGCAGAGAGGATTTAATGAAAAGAGGACAGCAGGGAGAGTTGTTTTATAGGTGTGTAAGAGACCTGCTATGGAGAAGAGAAGTGTCCTTGAAGTGTAAGGAAGTGTTGTACAGGGCGTACTTTGTACCCATTGTCACATATGCAGCAGAAACATGGACATTGGCTATAAAAGAGACTAGGAAAGTGGAGGCCACGGGAATAAAGTTTGTGAGGAGCATATTAGTTGTCGTGAGGAGAAACAAGATTAGGAATGACGTTATCTGGGGAATATTGAGGGCACAAGGAGTGCATAAGATAGTAGAGGAAGCAAGAGTTAGATGGTATGGACATGTAGTGAGAATGGAAAAAGAAAGGATGCCAAGGAAAATGTTGGAAATGAAATATTTAGGAAAAAGATCACAAAGGAGGCCAAGAAAGAGATGAGAGGGCAGATAGTAGAAAGTGCTCAAATGGGAGTAGAAGAATGGACAAAATTAAAGGAGGAAGAGTGGTAGAAGGATAGAGGAAGAAGAGGCAATTTACTAAATTGACCCAGCTACAGGCTGGAAACAAGTTGATGATGATGAATGGATTATAAGAAAGAATGTTAATATTTAGTTACAATTCATATTTTATATTATTATATTTATTAGAGATGGAACAATTCCAGTTTTTCGATTCCGATTCTTAAATTTTTACCTCGATTCTTCGATACTCGATTCTTACTGGAATAGGCCTGAAATAAAGTGGGAACAGCCATAATGGTTTATGTTAATAGATACCAATATGCATGGCGTAACTCAATTTGACCAATGGAATTCCCGACATTTCCCCTGATCATTTCCTAAAATTCCAGACTCAAAAATATGTCACACCATTCTACCACCTCCATACCCCCTTCCACTCCCCCCACAGTTTTTGTTAATCTTTTTTACAAATAATATTAAGTTTAAAAATTTAAATAAACAGTATTTTTTATTTGTATTAACTAAGACTACTAGGAATTATAAAAATTATAAAATATATTACAAAGCTACAAAAAAAAAAGTTTGAATCACATTGTAATTTACTGATTTAATGATTAATATATTTCATACTTTGAGTAAAACAACATTTTCCCTGATATTTTTTGTAATTTACCAAATTCCAGACTTATTCCTATTTTTTCCTGAACACTTCAAATTCCCAGCTAATTCCAGTTTTCTCTGATTTTCGCGGATGGTAGACACCCTGAATATGGCTGCCATGATAGGTCAACCTTTTTTACCAATTTGATTTTATTCTGGAGATTTTGGTAAAGGTCTATTAAATATTAATTAGACTTCTAAAACATTTTTGCCTTTACAAATTATAGTCATGATTTTAATTTTTGAATAAACTTTACCTATATTATTATTACTATTTAATTTGTGACGATAAATTTGCAAAGATATCATAATATATTTCTTAACACAGGGTTGGTATCTGTTATATGGAGGTTTATTTGTGTTTTTTCTTGAATATATTATGCTACCATGGTAAATATGTTTACTTATTGAAGCACAACATCAATTTTTAGGTTTTCGAATCCAATCAATGCTTTTATAAGTTTTACTATACAAATATATGGAATAATTAACGAGAAAATGTGTTACAAACGGCCTTTAATTTCTGATATTCATTAATCTCTTAATAAAACATTCATGATCATTTGCACCTATCTTTAGGAATTGAGGCGTCAAGAATCGAGGTATTTTCTTGATTCTCAATCCTCTCAATACCCTTAAGGATTGATAGATATCGAGGAATCTAATTTCCCATCTCTAATATTTATGCTTGTCTTTCGTTCATAATTTTTTCCAAGATTCGGATTCAGATTTAAAGGTAAATTGGAGATTTGGATTCGTAAAATAATGTATTTGACCCAACTCTAGCCTTAATATATAGTTTTAATTGGTATTATTATTCATGAATATGTTCTTGTTCAATATGGTTAAGCTATAGTGAAACGGAGACTATGTTATTGTCCAGTTACCTCAGCCACAGTTTCAATGGAGACTATGTTATTGTCCAGTTACCTCGGCCACAGTTTCAATGGAGACTATGTTATTGTCCAGTTACCTCGGCCACAGTTTCAAAGTCCCCTTGGTGCACTAGGAAGTAGTGAAGTATAGCCAGTCTATTTCCCAAGCTATTATCACTTCTGAATGTGTCCACCAGGTGTGCTGTAGTTACTGCTAGAGACACCAAATCAAGCGAAGGCAGGTCCACGGTTGTGACATTGTTGCCAGTTTGCAACAAGGGAACTAAGTGTGTGACATGTGACGGCATCCCTGGTAGATGGGGAGACGTGAGGATGTGGCAACATGGTTCATGGGACAGGCCAATGTCTAGCAAGTGTGTGAACAGTCCTGGGGCATACACCAGCATGTGTTGGTCTATAACATATAAACAGTTCTATGCACGACGTGTTTTAACACATTCAAGATGAGTTCAAATTAATCAACCCTGTTCGTTGGTAAGTCAGGGTGCATCCTATACTTAGAGTGTTTTCCCCCATGATTCTTTCTCCAGGTAAATTTCGGTGTATATAGACTAGACATATAGGAAAAAATATAAAGAACCTTACTCATACTTAGCCCATTAGCATAATTAGTACATATGTGTACAACCAAAACAGGTAGTTAGATGTAGTACTAAGAATAAAAATTGTCTGGTAGATAAATAAATAGCATATTTTTTATATAAGCTTGGAAGCATGGAAGAAGATTGAAATTATCAATGTTGGAGAATGAGAATTGATAGCAATAAAAATTAAGTGGCAAATTTAAGAAACAAAATTAATAAACACAGGAATTGTGACATCTTTAGTCAGTTTAGTCTTTAGATGAGTTGGAAGATTTTTTGGCCTCTATACTGTATGAAATAATATGAAGTAATAGTTACTAAAAAATCCCTACAAGTTATCTCACATGCAAGAAAACCTTAGAATGTGTTGAAAAACCCGAATTCATAAATATTATAGGAACATTTTATCTTACCTCCATGTAGCACAAAAGTGGGTTTCATGGTTCTGGCATCAGACCAGGGAATCCCAGGCACCACACAGTGTATGACACAGCCATGGTGTAACAGTGTCACGGAATAGGCAAAGTGAACTGTGTTGGACATATCTCCGCCTTCTGCTTGAACAGGGGGCTTCACAGGCTGCCAACCCAACCAGATTACATCAATTGTATTTAAATCTATATGTTCAGAACATGGGTTATTAAAAGTTCACGCTAAGTGGTGAGGGTTGATAAAATTTAAAGAACACCCACACAAATAAGCCCTGATTTCCTTACAAACAACATTAAATGAAGGAAAAGTGTTTTTACATAAGCATATATTTTATCCTGCTAATACTTCATAATGGTGATTAATTAGCTCCGAAGATTTAAAAGCCGGTGAATATTATATCGATTTGAAGGTCACCAAGGAAAATATATATATACATATAACTAAAACACAAGAAGAGATTATAGGATGTATTTCAACTTGGAATCCAAAGAGTGATTAATCAAAGGATAATTCTTAGGACTTAGCTCTATAGTAATGGCTTTTAAAATTTGTCAAAATGTTAGCGTGTGTTTACTTACCAAACTATCAATCAGCTTCCAACCAACAGATAATAATTTGAGTATTTCATTTGAAAATTCAAAATTCACAAACTTGACGAACATGGACAATGTTTTGGTCTTATGAAGTGTTTTATTTACACTGATGAATGACAGAATTGAGGACTACCACACCTGAATTTACTGTTATGGCTCCAGGAAAAAATCAAACCAGAAAATATTGATTTGGTGATAAGTTTGGAGATTTCGGATTCAAACATTGACTCACATCTGCATTCAAATGTAATGTAATATAATATATGGTACATGGCCCATATGGACTTTTGAATCCATCGTCTCTGTGCACCCAGGCAGATGCATGCAGCAAAAATTATCCAGAGCTTTCAAAGAGTCGTCGTCAGGCATGACAGCCAATATCTGTTATGGAGCAATAGATATATACAATCATTGGGAGGTCCCCACAACTCCGTCCTGTTGTGAGGTTTCGATTCCAACTTTAATATGGAGCTGTGCAGTTTTATCAAATCCATTAGGCCTAAGTATATATGAAAATGAATCAATAAGTGCAGTGATAAAGTGACGTTCATTATTAACTAGACCTATGAGGTGGAACAATTTCAGTTGGGATTATTCAGTGTTAAGCATTTAGATGGCCATCTATAAAATGGATGTGTATATTTTACAACTAGTAATGTCATTGACGTCACTAACAACTAATGCAAAACAACATTTACAACCTTCTTAAAATTGTGCATTTTAATGATTGTATTTTAGACCTGTTTGAAGTGCCATCCTATACTTACATGTCCAATTAAAATTAGAATACCTGTCATTTTTCTGCATAATTTGAACCTAATATAACTGTGAGATGGGACCTACTTACAAGTAAACAATCTAAAAACGTGATCATGGAGGTGATTGTCATAACTGGCTGTGCTACGGGAGAAAGGGTTGTGATACCATGAATCCCCATGATTCCATCCCTTCCAGTTTAAATGCATGTAATTTCCTATCAAAGATTTGCTTTGCAATGACCATCAACAAAGTGCAAGCTCAAAAATTGAAGGTGGCCGGCGTTGATTTACATGTTTTTACCATGGACAGCTATATGTGACATGCTCATGTGTTAATTCTAGCAGTAACCTGTGCCTGCTCGCTCCTGAAGGTAAAAACTACTTATATCGTTTAGAAAGAGGCTTTGCCTTAAATTTTGTTACTTTATTTCCGTTAATTAGTACAAATATTCTATGTAGCTAATCCTAAAATAGAAATAATTACTCTATATTGAATTATTTTAGTCAGAAGATACATCTTTTATCATCTCCAAAGTTTTCATCATGAAAATATCCACTCAATATGTTGCGTGATTAAAAATTAAAAACTATGGGATTAGAAACGTTGTTGTTTAAAATGGACATGTTTTTAAAACTGGCATAACTGTGAGCGAAGCCGTGATCAAAAGCTAAAGCTAGTTAAGTTCCTTGACAGGCTGATTACACAATTTTCACTACATAATTATGATTAGACATTTTCATGTTCCCAGAGTAATAATTGTTCCCTGTCTCCTATACTGTGTTTACAAACTATTAGAGACGTTCAAAGTTTAGTCAAATTTGGTTAAAATTTACATTTAAAAAACATGTTTTTTTGTAACCAATACATCTAAATTGATTTAAAGTTATCCTGTTATATTGTTTTAATTTAGTGTATTATGAAGTTTAAACTCCAGTGACATCCTCCCCAATCATAAAGAGATGAACCAAGGATCCCAGGCAGTATAGTGGTCACCTGATAGAGATAGTGATGGCAGATGCACACAACCCCTCTAGAGTCACTGACCACCTGAAGGTCAAGAGAACAGTCGTGTACCCTGAGAGGTACTGGGTCATCCTCATACACCCCACAGAGGATACCACCGCTCCTTGGTAGTTGGGGAAGATTCAGAGGAATGTTTAGCTGTAACAATCACAACACGCTGATTTTTTTTTTATTTATTATTTAGCACCGCGTCTTACAACCCGTTTGGGTTATACGCTTAAGTACTAATTACGCTAATGGATTAGGAATTGGGAAGGTTGATTAGAGGAAGTGAACCCGCATTTGCGTGGAGGGAAAGTAGAAAACCATTTAGGAAAAACCACCCCCAGTTCACCCGACCGAGATTCGAATCTCGATCTCCCCGTCCTCGGCAGTCGGGCTCAACACGTTAGCCAACTACGCCACCGAGGCGGGTAGCACGCTGATCAATGGAACAAATGTTATTCTATGATTAAGAGGGCCACAACATTTCCTACACCTCTGGGGTCATCCATAAACCAAGTACCACTGTTGAGAAGGGAGGGAGGGAATCTATAATGTCTACATGGTGCCACATGAGTGAAGGAAGGTGTTATGTAACACAGATCTTATAGTACTTAAATTCTAATGTTGAAGAAATAATATTATTGTTCATGTTTTCACCATTAGTAAAAATAACTTATAGATAGCTTACAATTCTGAGTAGTGTTAGATCTAAGCCCTTCTTTTAGAGTCACACAATCTTCCCTATTAAACAATGACACTCACTCTTGATGTGAAAAATTAGATAACACAGGTTGGAGGGGGAGAGGGGTCAGGTTAATCAGTGGTTTTCAACCCTTTTAAGGGTTTGTCTTTGAGACCACCGCAACCCATTGATAGCTTACAAGCTCATTTCCTAGATTTAAAATTTATTATTTTCTCTGAAACTTAATACCTCTCCAACTATCAGCATTTAATTAAACTTGTGGGATAGGTAGAATTGAGAGGAAACTGTACTTTTATTTGTGTGGAAGGAGACAGGGGAAACGGTAGGAAATACCACCACCAGTAGCCCTGGGCGGAATTTGAATCCTGACGGCATCACCACCAAAACGAGTGTGACATTAAAGCTCACATGCTTGATTTAATTATTATAAATTGCTTATATAATTACTATACGGATGAGACTAGGATGTTACATAAGAGAATTGACAAGCCTGGCGGGTATTTTGGAAGGTATGCTAGCAGCGCCGTTCACCTAAACACGGGATTGCTACAGCAAACTAAGTCAGCAAGTAACTGTCAGAGTAAGATAGCCAAAAGGAACCTAAACAGTAACTTAACAGTTGTTATCATTTTAACTAGTTGCAATTCTATTTGAATTTGGCAACTTCCTATAATTAATCATTATAACCACTTTACAGTGGACATAAAGCTATAAATTCAATAAGCCTGGAGAGAATACCCAAAATATGCCGTAACCCCCAGGTTGGGAACCACTGGGTTGAATGTATACTTGGTGCTAGAAGGGGGTAAGTGGGGTCAAAAATGATAAGGCTATAGTGTTACATGGTTTATGGGTGACCCCTCTGAAAGGCCCAAGTTTGAATCCCACCTGGATACTTACAGTAGGGACAGGCACCCAAAAGATAGTGCACAGGTACATATAATTATTAAAATTAGAATAGCAACAATGTCAACCAGTATCACATAGCCAAAAGTAAAGCCCATTCACAGCTCTCTACAAAAAAGTACAAATCTATTAAATATATTTAATCTATGTTAGTATCTATATATTGTAAAGTCTACACAGGAAAGAGTGAGCAAGGGTCCACAAACTAAGGGTTATTTTTTAATTAAATAAAACACACTGAAAACCTGTGCAAGTGAGAGGAGAAGAATGGAAGCAATTAAAGGAGGAAGAATGGTGGAAGGAATGAGGAATATGTAGGTATTTTACTAAACTCACCCAGCCACAGGTTGGGAATAGGAATGATTATGATGTTTATGATGATTATTATGTTGATGATGATTATGCCAATGATGATGGATTTTAAATAAATATATAATAAAAGATTAGTTACTAGTAGGGCTCTGTAGATTGAAAGATTTATGGACTAGCAGTTATGAGCTCCTTGAAAAAGGTTATTTCTTCACCTTGCAATGTGTGTCTGGTTTTGAATGACTAATTGTTTACTCTTCTCTCTTCTTGTTAGATGTGTTTTGGAGGGTTTGGGGGTGGGGAGAGAAGGGGAGAAGAACCTAATAAAGAGAGTATTGTACCATTGAAATGTCAAGGTCAGCAACCTTAAACTGGTTTTGTTGAGAAAGGAAGAGATTATGTTCTTGGATAAAAGATATATATATGTGTGTATTTTAGAACACAAAGAGCTCAGGGAGATGGAATCAGGTACACCTTAGTGAAAAAGTGTACTATGTAAATATTAAATATCATTAATGCTCTAATTTCTCTCTCTGTTAAGAGGTCTACACCAAGTTGCAACAGCTGCACTCCAGATGGAAAGGGAATAACGTTTTCTTTTCTTTTTTTAATATTGCTAAATCTTCACATCCTTAGGAGCATTAGATTTAATCATAATTAATTTGTCAGTTACTATCACAGGAATGAAGTTATCTGAGAAAAGCCGGGGTACATGGAGTACATGAGGTATTAGAGGAAGCAGGACTGAGATGGTATGGGCATGTAATGAGGATGGAAAAAGAGAGGATGCTGAAGAAAATGTTGGAAATGAAGGATGTGGGGAAAAGACCACAGCGGAGGCCAAGGAAGAGATGGGAGTAGCAGA
Source organism: Timema bartmani (assembly GCA_902151455.1). Classification (NCBI taxonomy): domain Eukaryota; kingdom Metazoa; phylum Arthropoda; class Insecta; order Phasmatodea; family Timematidae; genus Timema; species Timema bartmani. The sequence goes on from CABFWB010008126.1 coordinate 12,296, forward strand.
TAACAGAAAGTGTTCAAGGGAGAGGAGGAGAATGGAAGAAATTAAAGGAGGAAGAGTGCTGAAAGGATAAAGGTAGATGGAGATATTTTACTAAACTGACCCGGCCACAGGATGGAAACAGGTGATGACGCTATCACAGTATATTTCAAATGTAATGCTATGATTTATTATGACTTAATTTTTTAATCATTTAAAAGAAGCAATTTTTGTTATTTTAAAACTATATATAGATACATTACAAACATTTTTTTTTAAGTATTTGTTTTTTATTTACATAATTAAGTTTAAAAATTATATATTTTTTCAACCAAAGCTTGACTCGGCTCGATACTCAGGAGCTTCATGATAAACTCGCTCGAGAACGACTCGAATAAAAAAACCTTGCGCTCCCAGATGCTAGTTACTAGATACAATGTTAAAAAGAATTAGTCAAATATAGTACAGACAAACAATCAAGGTATCATATATAATTTGTAAATACTTAATTGTTTATCATCAATTATGTCATCCATGAATCACAGTCTAAAGTTCAAATTCAATTCCTTGATGTCACCTTATAAACCACATGTCCCACACCACTGCACATCACTTGTACAACAGTGTACTGTCCTTGGTACAGTAGAGTTAATGCATTACACATCAATGTAACAATGTAAGCCAGTATAACAGTGTACCAGTCCTTGGTACAGTAGAGTTAATGCATCACACATCAATGTAACAATGTAAGCCAGTACAACAGTGTACCAGTCCTTGGTACAGTAGAGTTAATGCATCACACATCAATGTAACAATGTAAGCCAGTACAACAGTGTACCAGTCCTTGGTACAGTAGAGTTAATGCATCACACATCAATGTAACAATGTAAACCAGTACAACAATTCACCAGTCCTTGGTACAGTAGAGTTAATGCATCACACATCACAGGAAGCCAGTATAACAGTGTGCCAGCCCTTAGTATGATAATATAACTTCAGCACTACTCCCAACTTTTGTACAGTATGTTACATGTCAAACACCACTGTTCACCAACTGGTACAAGACTACAACTACTCCTAATAAAGTAGATCTAATGCACTGTGTATTGTCGCTCTAATCAACAAGAGCTTAGATCAATTATTGATTATATTCATCCAGTATGTAGATCACCACCTTCAGTATTTAGAATCTTACAGCTTTGTGATAATTTTAGTAATATTCATATTAGTTATATTAAGGAGAAATTTAAATTTATAATATAAGGAACGTACTTGTATGGAACAGCTAATTAGATAAATTGGTACAACTTCTTTGGTCAATTAAACAGTATAAATATGAAACATACCATGAAGATAATTTATTCAATGAGAAACTAATATGTCAAGAAATTAAGTCAAATAAATCAGGTACAATAACATTTCTAAAAACCATCATTAAGATTTTTAAGCAGTAAAGTTCTGAAATTAAATAGCATAAAACAAGGAAAAATATAAATCTGTGCAAATACAATATTTAAGTAGTATCAGATTATAAGTGAAGATGATAAGCAAAATGAAAAGTAGAAATTGACAAATTGACTATATTAGAGTTAATAATACAATAACTTACAGACTATACAAAATTTTGAGTACTTGAGAAAAGATTATAGGTTTATGAAGGTTATGACTTAACAAAAATACTAGGTTATTTACTATGCCATACTCAATAATGATTGCACTGTGTTAACATCGGGAATAACACCTTAGTCGCAATCTGAAGACCTGATGATGGCGTAATCGCCGAAACATGTCGTCACCCAGCCAAGATTAGCAACAAATTACTTAAGGAGAGGAATTAAAACAACACAGATAAGGAACGTTACTTTATTCAAACTTTTCAAACGAAAAATTTTCCTTTTTAGTTATACTTCTTTCATAACAATCAATTATTTATATAATCTTATATTTACAGTACATCATAATTGAGTAAAGCATAAACTGAATTACACATCTGTTGATTTCTATCAATCTACAATTAATCTTGTCTCGACAGTTAACACAAGCAAAAAATGTTTAGAAACCATTTGACTCGATTAACAAGTTTTTAACATTAAATAATTACAATTTTTTGATAATTTTGTGGAATAAGTTACTTGTTATGTCTTAAAATTGATTTTAATGTTTCATGTTGATTTATACTGTTTATTGTTTTTTACATGTGTAAGGTACATAAATTAATAAACTAGTCAACTATTTTAACCTTTCCATTAATCATATTTCCACTGTCACTGTTTAAACTATTAAACATTACAGAACATACCTTTTTTGTCAACATATTTTCAAACTGTATATTTAATTATTCAACTAATAAATTCACTATTGTTGGCACACTAAATTAAAATTTTATTCGCACATCCCTATCTATATTAACATGTTTTTATGATATATTATTTGTATTATATAATATAATGATGTCAAAACTTTAACAATCCCTTAAATTATAATAACTGTACAAGTGGCAGCATTAAACCAACTACCGAGTGGAAGGTGGTTGCGTTATCTGATAGCTCGTGATCTTAATAAAAATCACACATTTGTAGCCGACGATTTCCGCACGTCCATCATAGACTCTGCCTTAAATATGAGTGAAGAATGACCCTGGGCATAGGATTCCTGGATAGCTCAGTGGTTAGAGCATAGGCGTATTAAGCCAAAGGTCCCAGGTTCGATTCCTGTGTCCAGGTGTCATTTTTCATTTTTCAGAATATTACCATATCAGTATAAAAACCATGTATAGTTTTATTTATAATTAATCCAAAGTGTAATTTATGTATAATTTTCCATTCCCGTCTCGATATTTCGTCCATCCCTAGTTTTAAGAAATATAAATAATATTGAGAGTTAAAATAAACATTATAAACATTAAATTGGAAGTGTTGGAAGTGTTTAAAAAATAAATTTAAAATAAATAATAAAGTTTATTTATTAAAATTGTTATATTCTGTGTCAAAGATTGAGTAAATGTTGATGTGTGAAGCCGCAAGCGAGCCATACCGACCGAGTGGCCACCACCATTAGTGATGATAGTGCCAACATTTGTAAACAGAGGGTGTCATGTGGTCAGCACAATGAACCATCTGGTCGTTAATCTCAGTTTTCTAAACTGAAGCTGCTACTTCTTTATTCAAGTATCTCCTCATTTGTTCTCAAGAGGCTGAGTTTGACCCTGTTCCAGACCCACTCTTTCACAGATGAATTTTGGAAGAGCCAGAGATTAAACCTGGGACCTCTGGATCTGTAGCTAGGAATTGTAACCACTAGACCTCAGAGGCGATCAGATTCATGTGTGTACTAAGTGAGTAAATACAGTGTGTCCATATTCTGAGTTAGGTGAGCTCTACCATGTTCGACAATGACCTGGGAGTATGTAAAAATATGAATGAGAGAATGGTATTTTCAACAACATGGATATAAATCCTCTCACAATGGGAATTGTAGTGAGATTCCTTGAAATTCAATTGCGTTATCCTTTTCTTTGGGTTAGGAAGTATAATTGCTAATAGCTAACTCACCAACATTACTAAACATACTAATAAAACAACTGTATTTTAGTTTTAATCCCTACCAACACTCATAATAAATTTTTATAAAAAGTTGCATTTTCTTTTCTTGAAATATTAAGTATTTCATGCTTTTGATTAACATCTAAATAATTTAGTTTATCATATTGGGGAAGGGGATGGGGTTATTAACCTACTACTGTTTCGTGAGGGGTGTCATCATGGAACTGAAGGCAGGAGAGAGTAGGGGAGAGTTCCTCCTCCTTTGGTTCCCCCTCCACACTGGCTTGGATGCGACGGTAGTGGATGTAGTACAGCGCTTGATGAGTGGGAGCCCATTGGGCCCATGTGAACGCCCGCACCAGGGACTCGCTTGTCACCGGACCATCCAACTCCTTAGAGACAAACAAGGGAGATTAGCTATATAGGAGCTAATCACAATATATGATTGTGACCTTGTGCCATGGCTGAGATCGATCAAGCTAATACTATGCCATAAACATTAACGAAACCACACTTGAAAGACTTTCTGGTTCAAAGTCCTTTGAGGTCAATGTTTCTACTTGGTTATATATTTATGGTGTGAAAGCAAGTTAGGTATAAATAATGTATAGTTAGTTACAATTGAAATCCTAACCAATAATAGCCCTTAGTTTGTAACAGGATTCTATAAAAACAATAAGTGATATACTGTTTATTTTTATTAGCAACGCGTTTACTTCCAGTTCAGATTATAAATGTATACACTAATTACGCTAATGTGTTAGTGATGATAAAGTTTGAATTAAGAGGCAATGTACCCACATTTGCGCAGAGAGAATGGAAAACCATTTAGGAAAAAATTACCATCATTACTCCCTACCAGAATTCGAATCCCGATCTCCCCATCACCCATAGTCCAGTATATTGCAAAAGTTACACCTTATACCAGTGGTTCTAAAACTGTGGTCCGTGATACTGTGCCAGGTGGTTTGCAGACGGGAACTTAGAGATAGTATGAATATCATATTCAAGAGCTTCTTAAGAGTATTAAGAATGACAGAATAGGTTCACTATAATATTCTCTGATGCAACCGCCACTGGGCGGGTTTACTATGAGAAGAATGAAGCATACCCCAAACCGGATTAAGTTTACTTGCATCAGTGACCTGCCTTTGTCGCAGCTATGACAGTTGACAGCATAACCACAAGTCGAGACTGCTGAGCTGCACTATTACCACAGCCAATAGTTTTTCGGCCAACTTACGACTCTGCTGTCAGTAGTGTTCAGTCCTCACGAGTAACATACTGCTTGTTTTGTTGTTTGCTGCTGGTGTTTAGTTAATGTATGATGTGTTTTGTGATTATTTTATTGTAGTTTTAGGAGTTTAATTAATAATTGACGATTCATCTAATTTTCTTTTGATAAAATGGATAAAAGGGTCAAAATTGGTTCAATTAAGCGCAGTGTTGCAAGTGTAAATAATGGTAACAGTGAGCAGAACAAGCATCCAGATATTAAATGTGAAAATAATTCAGATGAAGCAAGTGGCTTAAATACTGTGATTACCTACTATAAACTTTTTTAAAAAGAAAACTGTGAACAGAAAATCTTTCATGGCATTTTCAAACATACTGAGCTATATGGTAAACCAATTGAATTTTTCCAAACCAAACATAAATTAATGGTTTCTTCACAAAAGTAAATTACTTGCGTTGCTATGGGTGGAGAAGAGACCAAAAGTAAAGAAGCATCATTCAAAGTTGATTTGATCATGACGAGTACTTGTCAAAGTCATAGAATTGCTGAAAACTTGTAAAGCCAGCAACAAAACTGATTGACAAATATTATGCTCTGAGAAAAGGCAGCAAGAAATCAACTAAATTCCTTTGTCGAATGATACAGTGTGAAGTCGAATAAAATACATTACCACTCCCTTGAGTACGTACTAGCAAGTTTTTTTGCTTTACAACTATACAAAACCACATACATGTAAGGTATGTGCCAAATGTTAACATATCTGAGAAACATATCATCATTATGAAGTGTTTCCAATCTATGGCAGGGTCCATTTAGTAAAATGCCTCCATCTCCCTCTGTTCTTCCACCATTCTTCCTCCTGAACTCTCTTCCACTTTCCTCCTCATTTGCACACTTGCTGCTATCTCTGTTCCTCCCATCTCTTCCTTGGTCTCCCTTGCAGTCTCTTCCCTACATACTTCATATCCATTGATCTTCTTGGAATCCTCTCCCCTTCCAACCTCATTATGTGTCCATACCATATCATCCTTGCTTCCTCTACTATCTCATATACCCCCTGTACTCCTAACTCTTGACCTACATCTTCATTCCTAATCCTATCTCTTCTGGTGGCAACTAACATGCTCCTCAAAAAATTCATTCCCATGGCCTCCACTTTCCGTGTTTCTCTGTTATCCAAAGTCCAAGTTTCTGCTGCATAAGTAACTATGGGTATAAAGTATGCTCTATATAGCACTTCCTTACACTTTAGGGGCACTTCTCTTTTCCATAGTAGGTATTTTACACATTTGTAGGAAACCTTTCCCTGCTGCCCCCTTTTGCCTCAATCACACTACCAAGATACTGTAAGCTCTTTGCTTCTTTAAAACCTACTCCATCCAATTCTATCACCTTTCTTGGCCTTGTTCTCTGCCTTGTCATTACCATCACTTCCCTTTTCACCATACTTAATTTCTTTCCATACGCTCTTTCACTTCCTCATTCCATTCCTGCGGCCAAGGCCATGGGTTTTTTTGTTGGGGGTGTGTGGGGGGTGGGGGGTGATCAAACCCCTACTCTCCACGAAAGTTAAAATTTTTTTAGTTATTAATAGCTTAAACCATATCAAAATAAAGGTATAAGAAAATATTTAACACTAGTCCTTGCCATCATTCTTATGTTAAAATATATTTTTACAAACATTTTGTGATTATGAACAGTACATTGGCCAGGCAACAAGCTGGATATAATAAGGCAAAACGTTGACAAAAGAAATAGGAAGTATTAGTGAGTGTAGCCTGTTGGAAGAAATAAAAAACAACAGCAAAACCTTTAAACTTGAAACTACCCTCCAGTGGCCGCATGGTCTAAGGCACTACTCTCACAGTAAACTAGGCTGCTGATGACTGGAAGATCGAGGTTTGAATCTTGGTCGTGTCTACTGAGGCTGTTTTTCTTAAAAACATTTTTTTCACTCATCCTCCAAGCAAATGCGGGTACAGTTCCTATAAATATGTCATTCCTCATCCTTAAACCCATTAGCATAATTAATACATAAACGTACAGCCCAAAAGGATAGTGAGACACAGCGATGAAAAAACTTAAGCCTATTTGAATCAAAGTTCCGAATACTAATGGCATGTTATAAATAAGGTAAAGGGTAAATTCAAAGTTTTGTTGGTTTAATGTGTCGTATAGACTAGTGATGATTAGTTCATATTTGTTTATCCATCCCAAATTCTAAATTTTGATTGCTAAGCTATCAATATGAAATCCAGTAGCCGAATAAAACCATCTAGTGTACATTCCTTTTAGGAAGAAAAAACCTTTTTAGCAAACACAAACATATCTTATTGTGGTTACGATAGATTACTCTATTATTATTTTATTGGTATTGATAATGTCTATCAAAAGAGATATCTACAAATCATTTTATAACTTGATGTATGCATACATGAAAATGGTCTTAGTAGCTTTTGTAACCGTAAAAATGTTTCTTTCTATTTGAATCGGACAATACAGGGTCGACGGAAGAGCTGGTCAACTACTGAGTGTACAAACAACACCTACCCAACCCCTCAATGCCATTGGCAAACTTTTTCAATACACAGTCTCTGTATATCATAGAATATAATAATCGGTCTTCAATATAATTGTCAGGTTGAAAATGCGTTTATGTAAAGTCAATGGGATATATATTAGTCCAATCATTTAAGCACTCGTCTGCAGAATAATTCCCACCAAGCTGAATTTGTGCACACATCTTTAGCAAGGCGTTGTAAGTAACGTCCGAAAAGTCCCCATC
>CABFWB010008127.1:0-19833 GCA_902151455.1 Timema bartmani
GTTCGCGTAACCGTCACAGTTGCAAGAGTCGGTGTGACTGCCGCCGTTACCGGACGCCCACACGAAGATGGAACCTTTACCCTTTCGGCCCTGGATCATAACATAATGTGATATCTAATAAACAATACCAGTGGCGTGACGTGGGGTGGACTGCTGCCAAGGTAAGCAGAGGGGAGTTCAATTTTCATTGAAAGTTCCTTTTAGAAAATACAGTGTTATTTAAAAAATATATTAATCATCTCTTTCAAAAGTTACAGCTGCAGATAATATGACCTAACGTCTGAACACATAAAAGTAGATCTAATAGCTTTTCTAGCGGTAAGATTAGACTCACTAATATCTGGGCAATGAGGGTTCTACTGAGTAATTAGAACAATTCACCGGTGCTGTTTGGACTAAAGTCAAATGTTCATAGGTAACCATGTAAGAAACTAGATCTACCTTATCACTAAACGTACCTTGGTCACACCGGGTATTGAACTAGATCCACCTTCATGCTAAACGTACCTTGGTCACACCGGGTATGGAACTAGATCCACCTTCAAGCTAAACGTACCTTGGTCACACCGGGTATTAAACTAGATCCACCTTCAAGCTAAACGTACCTTGGTCACACCATGTATGAAACTAGATCCACCTTCATGCTAAACGTACCTTGGTCACACCATGTATGGAACCAGATCTATCTTCTCACTGCACGTACCTTGACCACACCGAGTATGGAACCAGATCTATCTTCTCACTGCACATAAACGTACCTTGGTCACACCGGGTATTGAACTAGATCCACCTTCATGCTAAACGTACCTTGGTCACACCATGTATGAAAATAGATCCACCTTCAGGCTAAACGTATCTTGGTCACATCATGTATGAAACCAGATCTATCTTCTCACTGCACGCACCTTGACCACACCGAGTATGGAACTAGATCCACCTTCAAGCTAAACGTACCTTGGTCACACCAAGTATGGAACTAGATCCACCTTCAGCCTAAACGTACCTTGGTCACACCGGGTATTGAACTAGATCCACCTTCATGCTAAACGTACCTTGGTCACACCATGTATGAAAACTAGATCCACCTTATGGCTAAACGTACCTTGGTTACACCGAGTGTGGAACTAGATCCACCTTCATGCTAAACGTACCTTGGTCACACCATGTATGAAGGCCCTGCGAGCGAGGGGCCCGGGCCCGTCCACTGTCTTACCGTCGTCCTCCGGGCCCCACGACGCGCTATAGATGTCAATGTAGTCGGGATTCAAACCCAGAGCTCTGGCCTCCACAGCGTCGTTCACGGCCCCATCCAGCATACGAACCCCTGCAACCATATCTTGAGAATCAACACTAGAACCCGACTCTTATTTGGAGGACAGTACCGAACAAGAAGACTGGGGGTCAGCCTTATGTTTTAAACAAACACCATTATTATAGATGGTAACTTAAATGCACTCTAATTCACGTGGTAAGAGGATGGGTGAACGGCGTTCTGTATTCTTTATTGAGATTTGAACATCTGCGTCCATATAACCGGCAAACTAATCTATTGTGAGCTTAGCGTCTCAGACCGTGGGACCACAAGTGCGAGTAGTGGCCCAAATCAACTGCCTACAGAGATCCACGGTGTTCCAAAATCATCTTTCAGAGGACAATTTCACAACCACTAAGACAACCCAAGATGCTACTTTGCACGGTACTTAAGCTGTGTCGTCATGGAACCCTAACTCTGTATAAGGAAGTAGTGAATCGTATAAAGAATGAGTCCGATAAATTATTTTATTTAAAATAATGTTTTACAAATAATACAACACTTTCTCATCCGAGGCTATAATTCTTGGAGCAGAACAAATCTAATTAGACTGACTTTTGACTTTAGTACACGAGCATTTGGATTTATTAACATTAATTGAACTAACAGAAAAGAAGGATGCCAAAGCATAAGCTATTACATAATACAAGATAATTAATCCTCTAGATTTTCCCTCAAGGAGACACTGTTCTGTCATATTTGCACCCACTTGCGCTGGCAAGAAAGATGGACTTTATAACATACTAAATGTAGACTATTTTAAGTGGATATCTGAACTTACTTGATTCCACGGTCATTCAACCACCTTCCATCCCTGTCACCATCCTTGTTTCTCCCACACCTGAGTTATTCAAGTCCTTCCTTACATCAGCTCTCCATCTGTTTCTTGGTCTGCCCAGTGGTCTTCCTTCACTTACATTCTTTATCAAGCTATATCCTCTCCTTTGGACATGATCAAACCACGCTAGTCTTCTGCTCCTAATCACTAAAGTTATGTCACGTTTGTGTATTACTCTCTAATGTCTCTATTCTTCATAATCCGCCATTCTTTTCTTTCTCTTAATGGCCAAACATATCCTCCTAAGCACCTTATTTTAAAATGCAAAACTATTCTTTGTAGCGCTGCTATTTTTTTTTTAATTTCCAATTTAGAGACATATATACTAAAAAGGGAAATAAATAAGCTATAAAAGTTATGGGATACTGCAAATGAAGATCATAAGGACAAAAGTAGAAAGAATTCAACATGGGTTGATATGTGTTCATCTTTATTTAAATATTTCTTTCTTAAAAGTCGCATGCAGAACAAAAAGTACAAAAAAAAAAAAAAANTTTTTTAATTTCCAATTTAGAGACATATATACTAAAAAGGGAAATAAATAAGCTATAAAAGTTATGGGATACTGCAAATGAAGATCATAAGGACAAAAGTAGAAAGAATTCAACATGGGTTGATATGTGTTCATCTTTATTTAAATATTTCTTTCTTAAAAGTCGCATGCAGAACAAAAAGTACAAAAAAAAAAAAAAAGATTCAAAAAGTCCTCTTTTGGATAATAAATGTTGCATTAATGTGTTCTTCGTCCAATTCATATCACCGTAATATAACTATTTACCATATTGGCGTTAAAATGTAACGTAAATAATTGATCGACGCTTATTAAAATTGATACTAGAAACGTTGAAAATGTGCCATACTGCAAAACAGACGGCGGAGGTTTTAGTAAAATAAACACAAAGTGTGTGAAAGGCTGGCCTTAATTTGTCCAAAATTGAATTTCAACTGATTTAAATCAAATTTATTTACATACCTTGACTAAATTATCCGATATTGTATAAACGTAGCTTCACCTATAAACCAATATAATGTATATTATTGGGTGACTTGGTGGTCTAGGGGCAAGGTGTCAGACTTCTGTGCTGAGAGTCCGGGGTTCAATCCTCGGTCCCGGCACAGATTTATCTGATTGCCAAACCCTTCCTTCACCTCTGACAAGACGTGTATTAATTACAACTTGTGAATGCGAGGAATGCCAGGCCTTCACCGTGGTTTGGATCCCACGTTAAAATGTAGGTCCTCTATTTCATCTCACAATCACCCTACCATTACACATTAGCAAAAGTGCGTATAACCCGAACGGGTAGTAAGAAGCGGTACTACTACTACTACTACTAATAATAGTAATAATAATTTATATTATCCATAGCGTAGTCAAGCCATACCGACCGAGCAACCGCCGTCGGTTGACTAAGATAGTACTAACTTAAGCGAATAGAGGGTGTCATTTGGTCAGCAAACGAACCCTCCAGCCATTAATCTCTGTTTTCTGGACCAGAGCCGCTACTTTTTCATTCAAGTAGTTTTATATAATCTAGCCTAAATATATCAATTTATTATACTTTAACAGTTAATATATTGCCACCCGCATAGGTGGTCACGTGGAAAAAAGTAAGTATTTTTAGTATAGTTTTCCGATGACGTGAAGGTTGGATATCGAATCCCGGGTGGGTGTATTTATATTTTTTTCTCAATGGTTTCCCACTCTACTACTTACACATAAATGTGGGTACATTTCCTCTCAATTATATCCGACTTATCCCTGCTCTAGTAGTGTAAATATGTGGACGGATCGGATGGGTAGTAAGGAAGGGATAATAGAAAAAATTTAAATGATTTATTTAAACATTTAGTTTGGTTATTATTTACATTAAAAACGTAATTATTCCAGTATATTACTTGGGAACTAGCTTAAACTAAATTATCCCACCTAGCATTAAAATTTAGCACAGTAATGTTTACACCCTGGACAATGGTACCAACATATACATACAGTATTTTAATTTCAGCATAACAAAGAACGAATCATGTTCACCTTCCTTTAGCACTAGTCTAAAGCTAGACTATATTGTCAAGGAATATTTAAAACAGGTTTACCACTAGCTTACACGCAAAAATTAACTACAATGTTCAAAACAAATATTTATGTAACATAACGGTACGAGAGAAGCTTGTTTCAACAAAACATGACAACGCCAACAAAAACACAATTATATGTGACTTCATTGACAGAAGCCAACCTGTCAATGTCACACTGTATGCAGTTTGTTTAGTGAACCCCGCGGCGTGAGAAGCTGTTAAACGCTATTTTGTATGTCTCTCCCCTGGCGTTAGTTGTGGATTAAATGAACGCGACAAAAGTTTTACAACGTGTTAATACGGAGGTTACGTAGAGGTGTCGTTTAGTCTGGTTCTGCGAGAGACAGTATTAACTTTTGTTGTGTCACGGATTGCATCGGACAATGCACAGGTTATTAGAGGTAGGTGAGATTTAGTTCTTAAGGCGTTAGCATAGTCGTGTAGAATTTCATAAATGACAGAAACCAAGTGGGTTAGTAACTTTACCGGGTGGAGCTGTCCGGCAGTGGGAGAGCAAACAGGGGAGGAGAAAAATACAAATATAAACACTGATAGAGTTTGTGTTTTGACCCCCTATTAAATGATATCATTCGATTTACAAAGATCCATTACACGTTCTTATACTCGTACCTTTAGTTTCCTGGAAATTTAGGTCTTAATGATCAACCAAAACATGTGGATTTTTTTTACTCTCAGATTGTAAAATTTGAACTTTTAAACTATGTTTACAAGTCTATATGAAGAGGGTAATAGAAAATAGTTTTGTGTTAGTTCCAGTAAACACCAAACTCATGTAATATTAAAGGTTTTGTCAATATTAAACCCAAGTAAAACATCTGATTGACAATATCTTGGCTACCTATACAACCCCCCTTAAGTCGTGAGACGGAACAAGATGCGGTAGTTTTAACATTACATTAGAATCTCAATTTTTCTAGTCAAGATAGAGGCTTCGTGTATATTGAGGCAGGCATTAATCTGGCACACATGACTTTACATAACACCGATATAAATAATAATTATTTATGACTAAGGACGTTGCTTATCTGTGACATCACGGCAATTCAAGATAAAATTTTCCATGTTAATGCATTTGATGAGTTTTAGAGAATTACTATATTAGAAAACAATATTTTTTAAATTATCCTAAAACTAGTCATATATTAGCAAAACTTTTTTTCCAAATCTTGGATTAGTTATTTTTGTAAACTTAAAAAATTGCTTTCAGCTCGAGATATTGGTTTCTTCACGAAGCTGGGCAGTTGCGATATTCTTACCAGGATGTATATTGAAAAAAGTTCGTAGAAGCATTTATTTAGAATAAGAGACACAAAAATAGTAGTTGTGAAAGGTAAGTCAATTCTGTCCAAACGAAAATGGTGTATACTCTTTAGCAAAAGAGAGAAATTGTTATCAGCAGATAAGCTAGAGGCCTAACAACTGCTCATTTTATTCCCTTTTACTTTGTGTGCAATAGCGTCTAGTTAATATGCAATCCGCTTTGTATAAATATCTTTGAAATCTCCAAGTAGAGAACGTCGTTAAAAGTAAATGATGTGGAAAGTATGACATTACTTGTTAGACAACGTTTTCAATGTGAAGATTCCAACAAAACTGGAATTCAAGGATGTGTGTAAAGTTATGAAAAGTGTGAGTTTACGCTTCCAAAGATAAAAAAGTAAGTACAGTTCGTATCACAGGTGTAAAATAAGATACAATCGTAAAAAACTTTCTCAATGTGTATTGGCTTGGGATTATTTTTTCAGAACTAAGTTATTTATTAACTACCCTAAAATGAGTTATATATGTAAAAATTAAAATGTATAATCATTTATCATTAAAAATTATTATGAGATACCCATTTTTAACTCAATCTATTAGGTCATTTTCAAAATATTTCAAATTTTATAAAAATTGACAAAAGTAAACTACTCCTAAATTAATTTATTTTAAAAAACAAACATGGTTTATTATCATGTAAAATAATCTCCAAATACCAATTTTTAACAAAGCTGTAAGTGTTAACCACTATCAGATGATTTTAAAAGAAAAACAAATTTACTATTTCCGTTTACGAGCCTATAAATAATAATAATAATAATAATAATAATAATAATAATAATAATAATAATAATAATAATATTAACAACAACAATTTTGATTTTCTTTCAATTGATGAGCTATAGTTTTGCTCAATTTGGTATTTTTTATTTTTATATTATTAATTCCAATTATGTGGCTGTGAATGAAGTATTAGCCTTGGAAATATTTTAAAACATACGTAAATATGATATAAAATTTATGTATAGATTTTTCAATGATATAGACCCACTTAAAGAAATCAAGTTTCAAAAGCAAATTATTGGATTTTTTCTGTTACAGTAAATAAAGGTTTTGTGGAATATATTTTAGAATACGGAGCACTCCTATTATCCCGTGAAATTGGGACGCTCATAAATATGAACTTGAAGTGTTTTATAAGCCGAGCATAGCCATTCATTTGTTTTTAATACATTCAAGGGCTACCAGAATAATCTGTACGCTAAGGTAGGGAGGCTGATTTCATGTTTATAGACATTCGGTATTTTTGAAAACAACTCAAGAAACTAATTACAATTATATTAATCCATGGATAACATGACATTATTTTAGAAATGTTAAATTTCATTATCGCATTCCAAAAATAATCTTCATTAAAAAAACACAATATTAATCGTGATAAAAATAATTGTATTTAAAAAAATGTATCCTTTATTATTTTGTTAATTTGTACTCAATAACTATGAGTCTGATTACATGCTAGATTTTTCCTAATGACCAAATTTAGTGATTCTTCTGTGATACAAAATTTGAAATAAGTGGGAAAGAGTCTTTTAAGTTAAATTTGGAGTGTTTTGTTAAATTTATTTAAAAATGTTAGATTTATTAGTATAAAGAATTAACGCATTTTTACGAAAACTTTTACTGAAATGATTTGAGACATCGATATTATAGAAATGTTTTAGAATTTGGTTTTAAAAGCATTGACAAATTGTTAACTCAGATTTAGATATACAAATCGTCACGAAGGAACAAATTTAATACACATATTGGTATATTCATGTGTCATAGATCATAAGGTCATTTTCAGATCTCTTATTATATTTCNTATTACTATGTATCCGGGATATCATAATATTCATACTGATGGGCTAGGGATGAGGATGGTAGAATAAAGAGGAAGTGGAATCTCACTTGGGTGGAGGAAGAGTGAGAAATCATTAAAGAAATAAACTCACCTTCATTATGCCCGGATATGATTAGAGCCCAAATCTTCTCCTCAACGGATGGCCAAGATATATGAGGTTTATGCCTTAGCCTGCGTGACAACCGATGAAGATTACATTTCCACTAAGACAGACGTTTAGCGCTGAAGTATTTTGGGCAATATGACGCCTCAGAGAAAGAGAAGTCGGCCAACACACGAGCTATCAAATAAAACGTGTACTATTCTTTAGCACCATGATATAGAAAAAGGGTTTCCCGCGTATTAGCCGGAACAGGTAGTGAGACACGGTGATAAAAAAAGTTTCCATTCTTGTGTAGAGGGTTGTAGCCAACAATATATGGTGGGTATAAAGATTACAGTTCTTCTACAGAGTGACATTCACTCTGTATCTAGCAATATACACAGGGGCTATCTATAAAACAGACATTGTATTTATAATAAGGGAGAGCCATCTACTTTAAGGGATATAGCCTCATTCCACAGTATTTATTATAGAACGAGAGTTCTATATGTCTAGAAATTATCCTCAATTATTTTATAGTTAAATTTTGTGAAGCTTTTAAAAAAATTTTGCATGGTTATTTGGAAATATTATGCTAATAGAAATTTACTTTGATCTTAAAAAAACTTCAATATTTTGTGTGAAACGTCTTTTGGAAAGAGTTAGTTTTACCTTTTTATTTTTGAAAACATACACAAACCTTAAAGTAAAAAGCTTTTAAATCAATATATTGGCACCTTTCACCTCCACTAGAACGGGGACTATATTTGGAAATAACAAACTGCTTCTCTTTAAGGCGGGAGTGCAGGGAACGCGAGATAAATTAATTGATTTTGCAATTTTTACATCAAAACATTCTTATGGTCAAAATAAACCAAATATTGCTTCAGTACAAACACAAACTTTAATTTTCTTCACGCGGTGATATCAACACTTGTTGAATATTTGTCGAGGCTGTCCTGAATTTTAATGACAACTTTTTCTCTTCATTTAAAAGGTTTGTCATCTAATGCCACCATGCTCTTGACATATATTCAACAACTGTTGATATCACCACGTGAAGAAAATTAAACTCTGTGTTTGTACTCAAACAATATTTTATTTATTCTGGCCAGAAAAGTTTTGCTATAAAAACTGCAAAAAACACTGGCCTTTTCGAGCGTCCCCTACATCTCCATCTTAACAACGCACCTCAGCACTCTGGTAGTCCCCTACATCTCCACCTTAACAACGCACCTCAGACACTCTGGTAGTCCCCTACATCTCCATATTAACAACGCACTTCAGCACTCTGGTAGTCCCCTACATCTCCACCTTAACAACGCACCTCAGCACTCTGATAGTCCCCTACATCTCTGGTATTAGCTTCGTGAGATGTAAAAGAATGCTATTTATATATGAATGTTTATATGTCTGCATTTAACAACACTAATATACATATATTTTTCTAATAACATCATCATCATAACGATATTTTCACACAAGTGTTTAGATGAGTACATTTAACAACATACAAGAGCTACTGTCTTATTTTTATGGGAATACCGTTATTCAAAAACTGGAAACTCATGTTGCCACACTGGCGATAAAAAAAATGACAATTGTATTTACATTTTTAGTACATTTCGTAAATTATTCACGGATAAATTATACATCCGCAATTTTTTAGTTAAACTTTATGATTACAGTTCTATCCACACGACGACTTATATGATTACGTTTAACAAACAAGAGACGCTATTCATAAAACCAAAAGCGGTTTTACTATCGACGCCGTGAGATAAAATACGATGCTGTTCTATCCACACGACAGCTTGGATGGTTGCGTTTAACAAAATACAGGCGCTATTTATAAAACCAAAAGCGGTTTTACCATCGACGCCGTGAGATAAAGTACGATGCTGTTCTATTTTCACAACGGCATAGATAGTTGCGTTTAACAAAATATAGGCGCTATTCATAAAAAAAAGCCGTTTTACTACGACGCCGTGAGATAAAACACAATGCTGTTCTATCTACACAACGGATTAGATGGTTGCATTCAACATAATATAGGCGCTAATCATAAAAACCAAAAGCCGTGTTACTATCGACGCCGTGAGATAAAACACGATGCTGTTCTATCTACATGACGGCTTAGATGATTGCGTTTAGAAAAATACAGGCGCTATACAAAATAATAGGTAAATACCATTAAAAAACTAATACCGGATCGTATAAGTATATAGTAATAACACAAGCTCACATGCAAAGATAAATCCTAGCGGTGAGGCGTGACCTTAAACTAAAAAACCACGAAATTCAAATCTTGCCACCGTAAAGCATTCCATTTCTTTACTTTCTTTGAATAGGTATTACGTATTTGACACGGAATAACACTAACAGATGATAAATATATCCATTACTGAAAGTTTCCCAGTCAGATAAAAAGTAAAAATAGACAATAATAAGATACATAATACAATATTGGCCCCTTTGGTGGCTACATGGTCTAAGGCGCTACTCTTACAATAGACTAGACTGTAAAGGATGGGAAGATCGTAGTTCAATCCCGGTTGGATGTGCTGAGGGGTGTTTTTCCTAAATGGTTTCCTACTATCTATCCACGCAAATGCGGGTACACTTCCTCCAAATTTTCATTTCACCATCCCTAGCCCATAAGCGTATTTAGTACATACACAGGCGCATAACTTGAATGGGTAGTAAGACGTGGTGTTAAAACAAAACATTGTTCATTAGTTCAATGGGTTGAGTGTGTAGTTTGGTTTGGTCCGAAGATAACCTCATATAATCTGATCATTCTATTGTTCGTACAAATGAATCCTTAGAATTGATATTTGGGGAGGTAGACCCAATATTTTGTACTAAACACATTTTTGGGAGTTGAGGGAGAGTAATAATTTCCATCCCTCTTCCAGTCTAGTGCACCTTCAAAACTGATAGCGATGAATAGGTGTATTTTTCACCTAAAATAATTTACATAGGACACAACTTAATTTCAAGCCGGGTTTACAAAGAAAGTGTTTTATACATAGTTAACCACTTTTCCTCCACGCAAATTGGGGTACATTTCATCTCAATTTTGCCTTCCTCATATCTACTCTATTAGCGTAGTTTTTTTAGTACCAGGTTTTACTGAACGTTCTAATTACAACAGTGTGTTGAATTTAGATTTAAATTTTATAATTGTCTTGTTTAGAATTTTGAGCTTTGACGGAAGAGTGAGGGAAGGGGTTGTAGACCCCTTTATTACCCATTTTGATGTGCCCAAATTTATTAAATGTGAAGAAATTAATATTTTAATTCAATCATTTCTAAACACCAATAGTTGGCCTCGTCAAAAGGTCTCACCCCATAGAGGTCAAGCATACCGTAGTTTCACATGCATACACTCTCACCTCTCACAGAGCTTATTGTCAATTGATTTTAGGGTTCCGTACCCAAAATAGAACCCTTTTGGAAAGTTCACGTTGTTTGTCCGTCTGTCTGTCATTCACATCTGAACGGTCCTACATAAACTGCTAAAATTTGGTATGCGGTTAGTGCTAATGTGCCTACAAAAAATGGATTGGTCACATTTTTGATAAATCAAAGAAAAAGGCCTATCACGAGGGTTTCAAAATTATATTCATATATATCATAATTTTATTAATTTTTTGTCAAAAAACACTTTTTCAATACTTAATGAATTAGAGTAGACGTCTTCTGCGACGCGGTGGAGAAACAGACGCCAGACACATAATGACCATCAGTATTTGGTGGCGCTGGAGTAGAAGTTCTTTCTTCGACGATTAGTTACAATAAAATACCTTAATGTGGGTCTCGAGCTCACTCGTTATATACCGTGGATCTACCTCGGAAAAAAACCCAGACGATAGGATCTAAGAAGGACAAGGTGGGGGGGTAGAGGAGAAAGAGTTTCAAGGAGGCTCCGCATGAACAGTGGCGCTCTTTCGAAGGACCGCTGAGTTGAGGAAGAATGTCTTTCTTTTCAACCACGTGTGTCCGAAGATGAAGACTGAGCAATGTCGGCGCTGCCGGAAAGGCCAGCCACGGCGTGGTGATCGTATCCGCTAACATCCAGTCCATGTGAGTTGATATATGCTTTATTATAAAGGAATATATTAGTTTTAATTATCTTCTTTTAATCCCTTTACTTTATTTTTCTATTGACACGATTGTAGATGTCTTTTATATAGAAGACATGCTACAGTGGAAATTGAATTTTAATTTAGTAATTTATTTAATGCGGTGATATCAATATCGAATTTTGATGGAAAACATGTCTTACCCATTGTTAATGGTATTACATTAGTGAACCCGCTGGGTAATCAACAACAAACCAACAATTTAGGTAGGCGGTTGCTGGTTTATAATAACTCCACCATTAGTGAAAGCATATCGAATGTTTATTACTTTCAACCTGGCAGTTTTTGTCGAGGGAGTATCACCCCACAAACCAGCAAGATGAAGGTTCTTTGCACCGTGTGAACTTATTCCTTATTGAAAGGAGGTTAATTCAAAAAGGCTATTCATCCTATAATTAACAAATTTTTAGCAAGATAACAAAGGGTGTCCATTTTGCCTTCTTACAAGCATCACTTTTTTATCCATCTTTGAGATTATATATGATCATGTTAAAAATAGCACCTAACGTAAGACTTTTAAATTGCCATATTTTTTCAATCTTTTAACTAAGTATTATACTTCAACGAGAAACTAAACTGTAATCAATTCACATATTTATATTTATTACTACCCAAACATCACTATTCGTCGTATGGGAGACGACTTGTAAATTGAATGTATATTGTTTAGCCTTAAGAGGGTACGTATCATTATGTCATACTTTGCATCTCATTATTTTATCTCATCTATCTCATTTAACACTGGCACAGTTCACTAAAGCATCCAAGTTCTCTAAAAGTCTAACCATTTATTTATCCAACAATCTACTGTTGTGTTCCTGTACTACCTCTCCTTTTAATATTTAGGTCTTATGACACCTGGTGGTCCCGAGATAAGTGATTTGTGTCTACCGGCGCTCACTGAGTAGGGTGAACACTTTGAAGACATCACACAAAAAAATAAAATATAATTTCTGTATGCCCTGGTATCGATCCACTCTAGGATAAGAGGGTGTAGGGAAGGGTGTTTACAATATAAAATTATTATTATTATTATTATTATTATTAGCACTGCGTCTTACTACCCGTTCGGGTTATACGCACTTACGCTAATGTGTAATGGTTGGGCGATTGTGAGATGAAATGGAGGACCTACAGTTTAACGTGGGATCCGAACCACGGTGGAGGCCTGGCATTCCATACAATATAAAAGTACTTGTCGGAAAACATCTGAAGAAAATCAGGAATATGTGGAAACATTGGTACTTTACAGGAAAAATATTTTTATTAGCATGACTTTATAAAAGATTTCATAATTGCTCTCACTACATTTTAACTATTATTAGTTATGGCATATTCTCTCTTAATGTGTACTTTGTTATGCGCTTGATGATACATTAGATGCAAATAAAAATACAATTTAATACTTAATATAGAAAATGATAATATTGTAGTAAACAATGTCAATTTACATGTTGCTGTCTCTTGGAGATAGACAAAAAGACGTTTTTGATCGGTTTAAAATGTTGTAATTGTTGCAATTTTATATTGCACTGATACAACCTGACATATTGTTGACGGTAGTAATAATGTCACACAAAACCACACGAAAATACAACTTCTAAAGCATTTACTCCCATTGCAGTGGACGTTAAAGGAGACGGTTCATCTCGCTAAGATGTGTAGAGCGCAGCACTATCGCATTTTTGCACGAAGTACCCATTCGGGTTATTCACGTACTTTAGAAAAGGTTAGGAAAAGTATAATTTAGAGTAAGTGTAGCCACATTTTCGTGTATGGAGAGTGGGACATCATTTAGGAAAAAAAAGACCCTCAGTACAGCCGACCGAAATTCCAACACTGACATCCCCATCATTAGGAGTCCAGCCTGTTGTGAGTCTGACACCTTAGACTGAGCGATAATCGATACATGTAAGTTACAGTTTTCATTATGTATATTTGAAAACTAGCTTTATATAGCTTGTGACAAATTGTCATGGTGTTTATATCTTCAATTAAAAAGTTTTTGTTCGAATTCCATTATGCCCGTTTTTAACAACTGTTCAAATTACTTTATGTAGAAAATTAATCCAAACTTATTAAATGAAACAATGTTTGATTTCTTTGGACAATTTTTTTTATATCAAAACTGTAAAATCACAGGAGTTGCGTTTCCTTTCAGTCTTAAACAATATTCTTGTCTTGGACAAATAGCTACACCTCACAAAACTTTACTGCAAAATATAAAATACTTTATTTAGTAAAATTGTGAAACATATTGAAGAAAAGAGTTCAAATTTGCTTATGGAAATATATAGTGAGTTTAGAGTTTAGTTCTTTTTTCTCTGAGATTTAATTTAACATTGCTATAAAAGAATCGGAAATATAAAATGTGTTGAATTTACAACCGATCCGACACAGAAATGAGGATTTTTATTGCGAATTTGGTTGAAAAAAAAGTTACTTTTTGAAAGTATCTGAAGACGAATATAAATAAACTGATCGGCAATACATGTGTTTAGTTTAAATTAGAAAAAGATTCTTCGTAGTTTCTCAAAACATTTTCTAAAATATCATTTATAAATTTATTCACATTATTTATATATTTTGTTGTATACGTTGAAACCAATTGTGAATTCAACTATATATTGTTCTGTTGCTGGGAAGATGTTATTATTAAAGCTACAGGTATCATTATGTCATATATTTAATACTCTTTGAGATGGTTAGGAAGATGAACTAAATCATGTATGTATAACTCAGGTATTGTTTACTATTCAGACTTTAGATTATCGGAATAAAACCGAAAGAACGGTTTCATGATTTAACTACAAATATATATTTCTTAAAACACAAGAAAGTTCATGGTGTGAGTCCGCAAGCGAATCATTTTGACAGAGTGGCCGCCACCGTTAGCTATGATAGTGCCAATATTTGCGGATAGAGGGTGTCATGTTGTCAGCACAATTAAAAAGCTGAGTTTGACCTCGTTCAAGACCCGCAGTTTTACGGATAGATTTTGGAAGAGCCTAGGATTAAACTCAGGAATTCAATATCTGTAGCCAGGACCTGTGACCACTAGACCACAGAGGTGGTCTTAAAACATTACTTTACCTAATTGAGAATTATTTTCGACAAAATTAAAACTACAGTTTTGATTCACTTAAATATGTTCTACAATGGTTTTCTTTCCGTGTATATTTTTAAATGTTTGTGTCCTTTAAATACACATTTTAAATTTCTTAAGAAAAAATCAATTTCCTTGCACTTTTATTCTAACCACGTCTCACTACACGTTAGAGTTAAACGTGTATATATAGTAAATACACTAATGGAGTAGGGACGAGGAAGGTAGAATATAGAAGAAATGTAGCCGCATTTACGTGGAGGGAGAGTGAGAAACCATTTAGGAAAAGTCCCCTTCAGTATACCTGACCAGGATTCGAATCGCGGTCTTTCCGTTATCAGTAGTACAAGCTAATACGCGAGTGACACCTTAAACCCATGGTTCACAGCCAGGGTTCCATAAGTTACTTCACAGGCCACCACAAACATTTCAGACCTGTACAAATATTTCGAAAATACTATTTTTTATGAAAAATTATGAGTCACGTTGTATACCAGTCTAATGGAACGATGTGACGTCACCGCTATCTAGCATGGGTGCATGTTATGTCATACGAAAGAGTTCAAATAGTGCAATAAAAAGTATGGATTAAAACAAAAATTATTATTTGTACAATTAAGTTACTACCCGCTTCGGTGGCCACATGGTTTAAGGTGCTAATCTGACAGTAGACTCGACTGCCGATGACAGGGAGATCGAGGCTCGAATCTCTGTCGGGTGTATTGAGGTTTTTTCTTCAAAAAATGGTTTTCCACTCTCCCTCCACGCAGATACGCGTACACTTGCGTATTCCCCAAACGGGTAGTAAGACGTTTTGCTAAAAAAATTTAAGCTACTTCTCCATATTACATTTTAATTTAAGGTCGACCCACGTCGTTGACCGAATGATTCTAAGGCATAATCCTCGCAACAGACTGTATTGCCGATGATGGAGAGATCGGGATTCGAATCCAAGCCAGGTTTACTAAGGGTGATTTTTCTTAAGTTATTTTCAACTCTACATCCACGAAAATTTGGGTAAACTTCTTCTAAGTTCAACCTACCTCATTTATAACACATTAGCGTAACTAATACCAAAGCGTATAATCAAAACGGGTAGTAAGACGCGGTGCTAAATAAAAAGTAGATACTATTATGGAGTTCCGCCAAATTTAAAAATAATTCTTATCCAAAACACAAATGATTGAGAGCCTCCACCTCAAACCATCTGACCAACGAAGCGGGTCTTTCACTTACTACCAAAAGGTTTGTAATATTTATCTCGGACCAACACTGGCGCCGATACATTGTCCACCCCTGCAGATCGCCTCCAAACAGTCACACCAGATACTCGCCGTACATTTGAATACATTCTCATCCCCCACACACCCGTAGGGCGCTTGGATGGAAATCAATGACGTCACTCGTGGCAGAGCAAGAACTCATGTGGAAAATGGAAGAAAAATTGGGGGAATTTTTTTCTGTAGAAGTGGACGCTTGACCACCTCCCTTTCGTGTGACGTTCCAAGAATCTCTGTATATTGAAAAGTTTTACATGAATAAATAAAACGTACCCTTTCAATAGATGGGTAGATAATATGAATTTTTTTTACATAAAACTTACTCTGAATTGTTGACTTTATGAAAGTGGTTCCTGTGAATATTTATTTGAATTATATGCCCGAGAGGTCACCAATGGTGATATTTTATACGATAAAATAAGGTAAATGTAGAAAATTATACAAATTAAGGTGGTTAAGGCTACAACCTTCTCTGGGTACATTTTAAAATTAAATAAAAACACTTGAAACCCGCAACGGTGGTTGCATGGTCTAGCGCGTCACCCTCGCGTTAGAAGGAAAGTTGGGGAGATCTGGATTAAAATACAAGTCAGGTGCCTTGAAGTGTTTTTTTATAAATTATTTTCTTATCTGACCTCCACGCAAATACAGGCACATTTGATCTAAAAGTCTACCATACTCATCTCATTTCCTCAGTGTAATTAAAGTATGCGTATAACCCGAGCGGGTGCTAAGACACGGTTATTAAAAGGTTAAAAATGACACCCAGACACTAGAATTGAACCTAAGAACTTGGGTACATT
Organism: Timema bartmani; assembly: GCA_902151455.1. Taxonomy (NCBI): domain Eukaryota; kingdom Metazoa; phylum Arthropoda; class Insecta; order Phasmatodea; family Timematidae; genus Timema; species Timema bartmani. Next base: position 16,836 of record CABFWB010008127.1, read on the forward strand.
AGTAAAAAGATACTTGGTTCCACCCATGTGTACAGGTATCATTTTTAAACTATATTTAGTTTAACTGATAGTTTTATCGGCAAATATTAATTTTACAGATGTTTGAATGCACTCCTCACTGAAATTTAGCAAACAGATTTGAAACCAGTAAAAAAACAAACTATAAGAAGCACTCTTTAAGATCAATTTAACATAAGAAAATTAAAATTTTGCTGACCGGAGTATATTTTATAAAAATATGTATGGTGCTATAAGCAATAATATCTCAGATGAGTAATGGGTAATGACAGAGCTTGGGGGAATTTAAAACTAATAATAACACAATAATAAGCTCATTATTTTATTTCAAACAAGTGAGTAGGTCACTTTCAAAATTTGTCCGGTTCCAGTTTTAAGGCAAGTTCTTTTATTTCGGTATTTGGTTGTATATATAACTTCATACCCGCGAAAGGTCCAACCTCAATTTCACCAACAGTACACCTTACACCACGCCAAGAGTTGAACTTAAGGTATTTAGATCAGTGGAAAGACGTGCTATCGGCAGATATACGAGTATTTATACAAATGAATGAAACATCTGATTATATCAGAAATAAAATTCCACAAATTCACATTTTCAATACGTACTACACAATAATTTATTAAATATACATAATATATAATATATCTAGGTTATATTTTAGCCTAAGACTGAATAGTTGGCTTCTAACCTTACAGTTGGGGTCTTGTTCACTCCTAAAAGAGCCCTGCTATAGTAATCGACCGTTAATCCTGAATAGTTGGCTTCTAATCTTACAGTTGGGGTCTTGTTCATTCCTAGAAGAGCCCTGCTATATTAATCTACCGTTAATCCTGACTAGTTGGACTCTAATCTTATAGTTGGGGTCTTGTTCACTCCTAGAAGAGCCTTGCTATATTAATCTACCGTTAATCCTGAATAGTTGGCTTCTAATCCTACAGTTGGGGTCTTGTTCACTACTAGAAGAACCTTGCTATATTAATCTACCGTTAATCCTGAATAGTTGGCTTCTAATCATTACAGTTGGGGTCTTGTTCACTCTTAGAAGAGCCCTGCTATAGTAATCTACCGTTAATCCTGAATAGTTGGCTTTTAATCTTACAGTTGGGGTCTTACTCACTACTAGAAGAGCCTTGCTATAGTAATCTACCGTTAATCCTGACTAGTTGGCTTCTAACCTTACAGTTGGGGTCTTGTTCACTCCTAGAAGAGCCCTGCTATAGTAATCTACCATTAATCCTGACTAGTTGGCTTCTAATCTTACAGTTGGGGTCTTGTTCACTCCTAAGAAGAGCCCTGCTATAGTAATCTACCGTTAATTCTGACTAGTTGGCTTCTAATCTTACAGTTGGGGTCTTGTTCACTCCTATAAGACCCCTGCTATACTAATCTACCGTTAATCCTGACTAGTTGGCTTCTAACCTTACAGCTGGGGTCTTGTTCACTCCTAGAAGAGCCCTGCTATAGTAATCTACCGTTAATCCTGAATAGTTGGCTTCTAACCTTACAGTTGGGGTCTTGTTCACTCCTATAAGAGCACTGCTATAGTAATCTACCGTTAATCCTGAATAGTTGGCTTCTAATCTTACAGTTGGGGTCTTGTTCACTCCTAGAAGAGCCCTGCTATAGTAATCTACCGTTAATCCTAAATAGTTGGCTTCTAATCTTACAGTTGGGGTCTTGTTCACTACTAGAAGAGCCTTGCTATAGTAATCTACCATTAATCCTGACTAGTTGGCTTCTAATCTTACAGTTGGGGTCTTGTTCACTCCTATAAGAGCCCTGCTATAGTAATCTACCATTAATCCTGACTAGTTGGCTTCTAATCTTACATTTGGGGTCTTGTTCACTCCTATAAGAGCCCTGCTATAGTAATCTACCATTAATCCTGACTAGTTGGCTTCTAATCTTACAGTTGGGGTCTCGTTCACTCCTAGAAGAGCCTTGCTATATTAATCTACCGTTATACCTGACTAATTGGAATCTAATCTTACAGTTGGGGTCTTGTTCATTCCTATAAGAGCCCTGCTATAGTAATCTACCGTTAATACTGAATAGTTGGCTTCTAACCTTACAGTTGGGGTCTTGTTCACTCCTAGAAGAGCCCTGCTATAGTAATCTACCGTTAATCCTGACTAGTTGGACTCTAATCTTACAGTTGGGGTCTTGTTCACTCCTATAAGAGCCCTGCTATAGTAATCTATCGTTAATCCTGAATAGTTGGACTCTAATCTTACAGTTGAGGTCTTGTTCACTCCTAGAAGAGCCCTGCTATAGTAATCTACCGTTAATCCTGACTAGTTGGACTCTAATACCCCATTTACGGCCTTGTTCCCCACCACGTACGTATAGTGGTATTTTTTGTAGGAAGAACCTTAACTGACAGTCACAATAGTTTCCAATACTCCTTAGATATATTTTTACGTCAAGCCATGTTATCTGTAGCTGCCGTCACTTTTGATATATCAATACCTATAAAGTAACACTAATAATATAGTAACATTTTATTAAAGTAGACCATAAAAAGACGTGTTTTATAAGAGGTCCTTCCTACCAGAACCGTACTATAACTCTCTCGTGTATGGAAATGTTCCTCGTGATGAAAGCCTCGATTTTCGAGCACTAGGAACGCTCAATCGCTCAATTATTCAGCGTCACCATCACGAGACTCCTCTCAGAGAGTGGGGGATTCTGGGGAGGGTCTCTGGTTCGACACACAGAGGGTCAATACACAGTTGACCTGGTGTTGAGGTTTGGTCGGATTCCGTGAGTGACAAAGGGGAGATGTGAGGGTTTTAGATCTAGAATATCCACAATCTTGACCAGAACTATCTGGTAGACTTGATGCCACATAGGTGGGTCTACGGACTAAGGTGATAGTCTCATTTAAACTGGTTCTGCTGTAGCCACCTCCTCAATTCCACAACGAATTAAGGCCGGTGTACAACAACAAAAACGATACCATTAGCAGAAAATTCA
>CABFWB010008128.1:8106-19830 GCA_902151455.1 Timema bartmani
CCCTTCAGTAAACTACCCTTAATTTTAGGGGTAGATATCCAATTCCAAAAACCCCTCGGGGCAACCCTATGAAAACCCTAGATATCAAGTTTCAGCTCAATCGGTAAAATAGTTTAGGCTCTAGTTGGAGGTACAGACAGACAGACAGACGGAAATTCAAAAACCACTTTTTCGGTTTCAGGGAGTCATGAAACGTCAAAATTCATCAAAATCTCGAGTTCGATTTTTTTGACGATCACCATACTTTTTCTACCTGTAAGATAGAGAGAAAGTAAAAATTGTATGTTCCTTGTCTTCTTCTTTGTCTTGTAGATTGTTGGCATTCTGTGGTTTCAATTTAAAAGACATATTAAATAGTGTTTTAGATACAACTCTTTTTTATATCTTTGCTTAAATATTACGTCAAATTTATTTACGTCGGGTGGACGATAAGTGACACTAAGAGAAAGCTTGGGACACTTTAGTGAATAAATATAGATAAGTAAAAAAAGATGCAACAAAAGTGACTCAGGCAACTTGCTGTGAGCTAGCAAGGTAGATATGTAAACGAGGACAAGATTTCCCCTACCAATATACTTGGTGTTAACAACAAAATATTTGGAAAAATTAATACAGTTTATTGAATAAATACCACAGTAGGTGACCTGGCGGTCTAGTTTTAAGGTGTCAGACTTCTGTGCTGACATTCCGGGATTCAATCCTCGGTCCCGACACAGATTTATCTGATTGCCAAACCCTTCCTTCACCTCTGACAAGACGTATATTAACCACAACTTGTGAATGTGTGGAATGCCAGGCCTCCACCGTGGGAGCCCACGTTAAACTCTAGGTCCTCCATTACATCTCACAATCACCCTACCATTACACGTTAGCGTAAGTGCGTATAGCCCGAACGGGTAGTAAGAGGCAGTGCTAATAATAAATAATAATAATAATAATAATAATAATAATCAGAAAATCACAAAAGAGAGAATATTAAATATAATTTTCTTATCAAATCATCATTCCTAAAATAACCTACTACTTAAAACATTACATTAGTTTACGTAATATTGCATACGCAAGTCTCTAAGCAACGCAAAACACAATGTTTCCAACAAAAAATTCTCTCTCACACATTCTCTCACCGTCGGTACATTGTGTCTGGAAGTTAACAATAATTCTGCCAGATTGTGTGGTCTTTGTGGTTTGAAATCCAGTTCTGGAAGGTTCTTTTAAAGGAGCTACTGCCTTAGCACCAAACACATTAAATTCTGGAATTCTAATTTCCTTTATTTCTTGCTGAATACAAAACGGGGTGAGGGGACTTAAATTATCATAATATTCTGCTAGGGATGTCAGTGGCCAAAAGTTTATGGCAGCTTCTATAATGAGAAGAAGATTAAGCATTTCTTGGAAAGTTACAAAAGCCAAACACAAAACTTGCTTCAAAATTGGTTTTGTTACTCTTATTACCCTTTCCCAGAAGCCTCTCCACGATGGAGGACTAGGGGGGGTTAAGATTTCAAGTGATACGTACGACCAAACTAACTTTAGAAATAGTTTGCCAGTCAATATTTTGAAAAGCTTTATCAGCATCGGTGAAGTTGGTGTTACTGTCACAATAAATGACAGAAAGACGCCCTCTTCAAGCCAGAAAGATTATATGGAGAGAGAAGTCAGTTACAGATGTAGACAGCGTGGTAGACAGCACATGTGGAAACTATAATCCACGCTTCACTCTCATCTCTCAAAAACAGAGGACGCATCATTTCAACCCCGGTTACTACAAACACATATGCATCCCTTAAACGGTTGAGGGGTAAAGGAGCTCAAGCTACCTCAGCATGTCCTACCTCATGCTACCTCTGTTACAATGACTTATGACTTTTCTCACAGTTTACCTTACACCGATGATTCAGAAGCGTTTCCTTGGATGTTTAAGAAGAAGTTGTATTCCTATGTGATATTGTTTCACATTCTTCTTCATGGTGAGACGGGGGAAATAATACGCTTAGAAAGTTGCAGGAAAACTGAACAGATTCAAATCTTCTCTATGGAGTAGTTTTGTTCTAAGTATGAGGACACCATCTTACACAAAAGTATGTAGCAAGGATAAACGTGTATCAGTTAATCGTTGAAAACTTTGAATGAAACTAATGTCTAACTTTAAGCCTTCCCTAGCTCCCTAGCTTCCAGGTTTTCGTGTGAAATCTTCTCTTGTTTTAGACAATTCTTCCAGAAACGAAAAATCCATTAAATCAGACGAACTATTCTGTGATAGTTGGAAACATCTTGCATAACATGGTGCATCTCCTTCGACTATAGACAAATAATTCACTGGAGTATTCGTCATCTCCTCAGTGATATATTTTTTTGTCATGCCCAGGTTCTGCTCGAGGCCAACAGTTTGGTGATTCTTAAAGAGGGAGGTCCATCCCACCATCGATAAGCAACTAGTTGGAAAACAAAACTTCCACGTGATAGCAAATCAGCTGGATTCATCAAACCAAGAATATGTTTCTAATGACTGGGGATCGGTCAAGTTCCTGATCCCATTCATCAGATTTCTTACAAAAACAGACAACCTACAATTCCTATACATCCAAACCAAGAACCAGACAGTAAAAAAACACATCAAGAATCTTCAAAAAAGTAGATACCAGCACACATGTAAACAATCTTGCACCAATGGTAGTTTCTAACAATTCTAATAAGGGGATAGCTATTTCCATGAGTGGAGCTACGCACGATATCTTGCTTCACATAACTTCACACTTAAGTGGTGATATTTAGATTCATGTATGATTAAAACATTAATTTGTACACGACCACTTCTTCCAAACCATCCAAGTAATCTAATTTCTGTCAGTCGAGGTAAATTCTTTACCCAATTCAGAAATTCAACTTTAGAAAGCTCACCCACTGTCGTATTCCATCTAGCACGAGTCTTATATATCCTCAGAATCAAAGAGTGATCGCAAATGAGGAGCTGCTTAAATAAAGAAGGAGCAGCTCCAATTTATAAAACTGAGATAAATGGCAGGAGGGCTTGTTGTGCTGACTCCATGACACCCTCTATCCGTAAATATTGGCACTATCATTGCTAAAGGTGGTGGCTGCTCGGTCGATATATCTGGCTTGGGTGCTCACACCATGGAGTTGTTTTCCTCAAATGATATTCCAAAACTACCACCAAGAGGAAGGGACTACAAGTTAAGCCAAATACTACTATTACGTGTCTTAAGATCTTGCAGATATTCTTAACTTCACTCCTGAACAAGAAACAAAGATAATTCCTAAAGCCTTTTCAATGTCCGTAACAATTTATATTTCCCTCTCCCTGACTATATTAAGAATATCCGGAATCACTTCATTTAGTTTGGGGTCATCACATACATAATAATTTAAAAAAAGTTTCCAAATTCCTTTGCTGAAGAATCAAATACAAGGTGAACGGGCGTGGTTGTTTCATCCAAGCAGTGTCTCAATACAAACAAATCCGTTGCTTAGTTTACATGTTTTTCAGGATATTTCATTTCCAGCCACATCAGCTCCTATTAATACCTCAATGGGGCCTTCAGTATCATCGGACTATATCTTCTTTGCCTTAAGTTCCTTCAACCATGGGCTATTTTGGAAATAATGCTACTGGGTAGTCACTTGTTGCCCTAAATCTTCAAATTTGTATGTGTAAGATCCCCCAAATTTTCCAAAAATATTTTTAAGCATGAATAATGTATTTTTTCGGTAACCAAAGCATCTAACAGTGAATTCCACAGTGTTTCAATGCAATGACAATGGTAACCTAGCTCTTGTGCTATGTAGTCAAGAAAGAATATAAGACCTTTAACTGCCTGTGCCCTGGCCTCTACAACAGAGGTGGTGGTCTACAACGATCTTAACATTCAGTGTTTTTAAAAATCTCATCCGGTGAAACATTGATACTTTCCTTTTCGTTAGAAATAAAAAATGAGAATGATGTTCCTAATTAAGAATCATCCCTTGAGTGAGTTGAGCTTTGACATATTATACTGCTTTGTCTTGTAAGAGAGAAAACGCACCACTTCAATTTTATTCTAAATATTTAATAATTTCCTTCTTGTAAACATTTGAAAGCTTATTATGATATGGAATTCACATAATGGTCGCGTTCCGCTGATAACTAACCAAGACCACCTCAAGTCTACAATGGCGTTTAACTAAATGCAGGACCATTTAGATAGTGTGTGCTGAGTAGCAGCACGATAGTTTGTTTGTTATGCTTATTTATGGAAGGACGGAGTATAACTTATATATCTACCTTGTGTATGGACGAGAGAAACTTTAAATCACTTCTACTTGATGACTTGTGAAGTGATATACCCTATTTTATAGCTTTGACTTTGTGAATGGTGTGACCTGTTGGTGAAACCAAGAAGATTCCGGAGAAAACGTAGAGTTTAATTAATTGTTAAGTGTTTTTGTTTTTATATTATGAAATGATAGTCCAGCAGTCATGAGCTGAGCCCGGATTGACTTATTAAATTTTTTATTGTTGATATGGTATAAAGAGTTGAGAAATGCCGATTAGGTATGATGATGAAAAATACACAGAACCTCAAATACTTCTTGATATGGATAAATACTTTAAGACTTAAGCTAAAACCTGTGTTTCTCTATATTCTGATAAAAATAAAGTGGCCTGATATGAAAAAAGAAAGCGAAGTGGTGAAGAATCTAAAGAAATACAACATGCAAAGATTCGAAGATAAACTATACCACCTTTTTAATTTTAAACATTAGTGGATTTCTTGTGGGATTGTGGTTTATAAATATATAAAAAATCACCCAGACTGGTGGAGGACTGCATACATGATCCACAATATACGATTCGATAAAAGAAAATGGATAAAAGATTTGATGTTTGAAACAAACTTGTGATAAGCGAAACTATGAATGGTCAACACAGTTTAGAATCAGAGTTGAGGGAGCAGTCAGTGATTTGAATATTGCTGAAGGCAGGAAAGTAGTGTGGTCGACCAGATAGAACTTGACGCTGATTGGCTTAGAGCTGGTCGCGTGACCACGTCCCTCACTTTCTGATTGGCTGTTGGCTTTCCCCCTTCCCTCCTCCTGGCCCCTCCCCTTCCGCTCTGCCCCTGTTTCCAGGGTTTGTATGTGTTCCAAACATGTTGGTACTTGTCCAAACTTGTTTGTTTCTGTCTCATTTGGTTTTTATGTGTGCTCACTGGATCGTATGTCTGGGCAGGATTGGGGCGGGTGTGGGAGTTTATTTTATTTATTGGTAGGGGGAACGTGCAGTCCATGACGTCAGGCAATTCTCCTGCAGCGTGTCGGCATCGCTAGTGATAGCGCAGCATGAACCTTTCCCGATGGCCGCTTAGCGTAGAGTGTGAACACCGAGCAACTGGCAGCGGTTCGGAGCCGTAAGACCCCTTTTCACTTTACCCCTCATTTTGTCATACTTCCTTTTCGTGAGTTCGGTGGGGTGGGGGTCAGATCCCTCGAGGTGGAAAAGTTTGATGTCGCAACAACCCTTAGCGGGATATGTCAACCCTAAATTTGTTATAAATTTTGAAATCGGGTAGCAACGACCCTATTGAAGAGTCATTAACCCGCCCCACCCAAGCCCTCTTGACGCATCGGGTCGTAGCCCTCTGAAGGCTCCAGGTCCAAATGTGCTTTAATAACGCTCATTCAGGGGCCGATTTTTTTGAAACAATCCTTATTAAAGTACCTTGTCGTGTTTCAGCGTTCGCAATGTACGGTAACATAGATTCAAGCCTTAATATCTTTGCCTGAATGAGAGGCAGAATAATAGAATAAGTGGGTTATACAGGGATGTACCAACATTTGTGCTGGCATGAAATGTGGAAATATGTCTACCTACTAAGATGTAAATTAAAACATATAGGTAGTTTAAGAATCAAATAGCCAAAGCTATTATTTATGCTTTTAGTGATGATTAATTCAGCTAGATATCATTGACACCTGGACATGGGATTTGAACCCGGAACCTTTGGCGCAACAACAAATAATTATAATGCGCAATATAGGGTTTGTATTTATAAAAGTAATTAACATTTGTCGACTTTACCTCCTTACGTCACAGGGCGAGATGTGTACCCGCATTTGTGCTGTTGGAAAAACTAAACACGACCACGGAGGGGTGGATAGCGGTCCTTCGTGGCATATTGGGCCCCATAGATAGTGGTGGAGTAACACGTCCGTGTTCACTGGACGTATGAGCAAGAATGGTGAATAACGGAAAACCTAAGCTGCTTTACATGAATCGGGTAATCACCGATGAGGAAACAATATTATTGACCAATAAGAATCTGACACCTTTAAATGCGAAACACCCCATGGATGCGACTAAATATACCTTGAAATCATTACATTAGGTCATTATAATTAATAATTGCGTTGAATAAATATCGAAATGGGTTTCGACGTGCTGTGAAATTGGATAAATTCAGGTATGTTTTAAGGCGTTTTGTATGTTTTAATTGTAGCTATTTTACTTATTAAGTCTTTGGTGTACAAGAGTATTTGCTCTTTTGATAGACTGTCAAGAAGACGCACACCCGACACCTGCAGCCATAATTCAACTGGCAGCGCCCGATATCCCGGATCATTTAGCGCTATTTAGTGAGAACGTAATTTTCTTGGTGGATAGCGACTGGTCCATGGGTAATTAGCATCCTGATATGGATTTTAGAGAATTAGCAATGTTATTTTCCAGCGATAGTAATTAATATGTATTTATTTAATTTCAGATTACTGGGATCCATACGGGCTGGACGTCGGCCTGAGGGACCACGAAGCGCCCACAGTGGATTCAGCAAGTTGTATGCGGGCGCCGCCCCTTGAAAGCAGCGAAACGGAGATAGACTCTGTACAGAAGCAGCTCCTAGAATCGGTCGGTGCTCTCCCCGCGCAGCAGGCTTCACACCACCGGCAAGCTTCACCGCGCAGGGCCCTACCGAAGCCTCCGGAAATGTTATCAGAAGTTTGCCTGATGTTTGGGGTGAATTAGATGCGATAGACCATCTAATATGTAAGTTTGACATTCTTTAATTACTAAAGAACATATTTTAAATTTGTATAAAAAGGTACCCTTTACATGTAACAATATTATAGCCACTATTTGTAAATAGACAGCTTTTTACGCAAGATGTATTTAAGCTTTCTCTTCCCCAAACCACCGTTGTTTTGCTGGCATACCAAAACCTTTTATCAGCTGACCGTTTCAAAACTAACCAAAAAGAATATTAGTTCCTATATTCATAGCATTATCATTACAAACACTCGAATCAAAAAAAGAGAGAGAAAATTATAATGGCCGCTTTAGCCACTTATTCAATTCAAGTTTGCAATGTGCTTAGTCAAATTTTTATAAGATATTCAGCCGCCATCTTAACTCATTCGATAGCATATTTGTATACTAAATTATTAGTTACGGGTTCGATTCCCGACAGTGCTAAAAATATCGGTCTGATAAATTAACAGCCAGCAGACCAGGTTTGTGGATGTCCTAGTCTTTTAAGTTATTCGAATTTATGAATAAAAAGTGACCCGAGCTTTAGGCTGAAAAACACTAAGGATCTGGTACTCCAGCATGACGTGTACAGCAAGGAGCCCCTCAGTCCCAGGGACACATTCTTTGATGGGCGTACAAATTGGATCAAACTCTTCCACGAAGCAGACCTTTCTTGTGGAGAGAAGATCAAGTACTTGGATGTGTGATCATTGTATCTTTACGTTTGCAAGTACAAGAAATATCCAATCGGCCACCCCAAAATTCACTTTGAACAAATTGTCCGTCTAAAGAACCAGTAGAAGACATGGCCAAAATTACAATGACGCCTCTGCGGGATTTATTCATGCCCGTATTGCCTACACGGATACACGACAAATTAATGTTCATCTTGTGCAGGAAATGCGGGAAGGATAAAAAACTAGGCACATGTCAGCACAACGACAAGAAAGATCGCTAATTGACAGGCTCCTGCACAAGATGAGAAGTTAGCTTGCATTCAAAATTATGAGCAAAGGGAAGGGGTAAAACTCGATTTCGGTGCTGTTTGTAAAAACTCTGGATTCCGCACACTGGCTAAACACTTTTTAAATTCACCATGGGGTAAGTTTGGGTAAAGACAGGATTTACCACACGTAGCCGTTGTCAACGACTATCAGGGCATCCACAAGTAACAGACGGATACATACATCACCGTAGACAGCGTCATTGATGTTAATGATGAGGTTATGTTCTTCAGTTACATGGATGGGCATGAAGCGTTGCACCCTAACACGAGTGTGGCGGTGGCGTGCTACACGACTGCTATGGAGAGGTCTCACTTATACAGCGTTATTGAAAAAGTGAGGAACAACGTTTTGTATCATGATACAGATAGCGTTCTATTCACGGAACGTCCCGGCGATTGGAGTCCACCAACCAAAGATTTTTTACGTGAGCTCACTGACGAACTTCAAGATTACGGCGGAGAAGCTATATTAGCGCCTTTGTATCTGGCGGTCCCAAGAATTATGCTTACCAAGTTTGTGTTGGTGGAGATCCTGCCAAATCAAAAACGGTGAGCAAGGTTTACCGTAGACTATGGCAACCGGAACGACGTTAATTTTGGCATAATGAAAACGATGGTCACCTAACAGGCTGCCGAAAGATACACCACAAATATGGTTAAAGAATATCTTGCGACTATATGTATCGTTTCGCAGAATAAAGTATAGCCGCCAGTACACACCAAACGGTGGATAACCGATGATTCAATACGTTGACTTTAGGGTATCAGAGTCCTTGTAAACGCACTCGCCATGATTAAAAGTTGATCATTTAGACGGGTTGATTAATTATCTTTTTATCTTTCACTTTAGACAGTTCTAGTGACATAACATTTTTAGAATTTTTGAGATTTTTAAAATATTTTTTCTGAATGTATAATTTTTTATTGATTAATTTTATGCACCTGGGATATTTTTTATTATTTTTTATCCGCCAGTACAATCCTTCACCTACCTGGTTATTTCTAGTCACATAGAATTAGCCGTTTGTATATATATTTATTCAAGTCAAATTTGTTTATTTTCTTGTACATATTTTAAATTGAAACAATCTGTCTTAGAATATATATTCAAACACTCCTTTGACTGCACTTATATATTTATTACTGAAGTCACTATTCCCACTACGACCCCAATAAATTGAATATTGTTTCCTATACACCTAAACATGTATAATATACTTTAAGGTGTAGGATATATTCTATAAATATTTTTTTTTGTAAATAAATATTCCAAGTATACTTTTCATGGTGTGAGCTATATTCTAAAACTTTTATTTCTGTAAATAAATATTCCAAGTAAATTTTTCCGGGTGTAAGCAATATCTCTAAAACATTTATTTGTGTAAATAAGAATTCCAAGTATACTCTTCATTGTGTGAGCTATGTTTGTAAAACTTTTATTTGTGAAAATATACATTCATTGTATACTTTTAATGTTTTTAGCAACTATTATTTGTGTGAATCAATATTATAAAAACTGTTATGTTTGTGTTTTAAATTCTACAAACCACTCCCTCCTATCCTATAAATACAAGTTCATTTAGCTTATAAGCTCATCCTCAAACATTATGGAGAAGTTGAAACATCCATTTTCGGCCATCATCAGCGGCCCTTCCGGCTGTGGAAAGTCACATTTTGTAGCCGACTTTATCCGTCACTTGTACACAATGTGTGACGTTAAATTTGATAAAATCACCTGGTATTATGCTTTATGGCAACCGGGATTCAAATAAGACGGGCCAAGTCCTCGCGTCATATTCTGTATGAGATGTCGAAAATGAATGACACCTGTAATGACTCTCCAAAGCTGATTATCCTGGACGATCTGATGCGTGAAGCCAACGAAATGGTGGTCTATTTTTCACCAAAGGATGCCATCATCAAAATATTAGTTTCATGTACCTTATACAAAATATATTCCACCATGGCAAGGGCCAAAGAGACATTTTCTTAAACGAACATTATATCGTGCTTTTTAAAAATCCCAGGGATAAAGCTCAGATTCATTCCTTTGCACGTCAAGTCTGTCCTGAAAACCTCCGTGTTTTACAAGAGGCTTACGCTGATGATACACTTACTCCCCACGGGTATAGATTGTTAGATTTCAAGCAATGTACACCCAAATGGTTCAGATATAGAACCCACACAAATGTGTACATACCACGCAAAAGCTATAAAAACACCAACACTTCTCGTTTACTGATCATTTAAAAACCATGAGTCCAAAAGTTCTGAAGCAGGCCCCTCTGCTGCGTGCGATGCATTGCATAAACCCGCAGCAACGTGTCGACTTGCTGAAAACGGCAGACAAGAAACTGATTCACTCTGCTTGTGAGTGTGCCTACAACACTTTAAAAGGGAGGGTGACATTGAAAAATGCGCAGAAGACAAAGTTGCGTGTTCAAAAGCAGGTCTTGAACAAGCTGGTCAAACGAGGAATGTTCTGGAAGAATAAGAGACGACTATTCGTTCAGAAAGGAGGAGCGTTCCTACCCTTACTTTTAGACCCATTAATCAGTGGTGTCCTCGGTTCCTTATTCAACAAGTAGATAATGGAACACACGAAAAGATGATATTGGTGTCCCCGGAAACATTACACCGTTACGAGCAACATCACCAAAAAGAGGCATCGGCCACAAATCCAGTGGTCTCCAAGCTGGACAAGGAAATGGAAAATCCTCACTTTTAAATTTGACGACAAGTCTAAATGGACTTTATACCAACAAGTGCTACAGCGTTATTTGCACTTTAGTCAGCATCCTCCACCACCTGAAAATCCACAACCACCCCTGAAGTGTCTGTACTTCCCATTCCTTCTGTACTCAATACTATACCCGTACAGGCACGTAAAAAAGCCAAACTTTTACTAGAACATATTATTTCGTGAGGTGGTATCTCTTGGGACCAAAACGGGGAAGTGAGTATTCACGATATGCCTCTCCGTGGATCCTCCATTGTAGATTTAGTCAACGATCAGGATGGAGCTAGAAGATAATGCGTGTCGTCGGGGTGGTGACAAGAGTTCCTCAAGGCGCTTCAAAAAATAAACGTCCCGAAAGAATTTATTGTAAATCCGAAACGTTTAACGCCCGTTAAAGATCCAATACTAATATACCAACCACTTACACCGTCGCAAAGTGCTAAGAAGAAGAAACTGAAAAGGGTGGACAAAAAGAGGTGGCTGCCGTTCCAAGCTTGATGGACCTTTTAGCCAACATCTACTACGGTCCTTCTCATTCTGCAAGGCTTACAGAGGCGGCGTCGCTCATAAAGGCAGCCAAAAAATATCCGGTTAAGTACGAGAGTGGCTTTATGCATAGGACGCTTATACCCTAAACAAAACTGTGATAAAAATGTTTTCACGCAACAAGTACGTGGTATCAAACATTGACGATCTCTGGCAAGCCGATCTCAACGATATGCGAAGTCTCGGAAAATACAACGATAGTGCCGTGTAATTGCTCACCGTCATCGACGTGTTTAACAAGATGGCCTGGGTGAGGACGCTTCCATCCAAGATGGGGAGCGTCGTGCGGTCCGCCTTTCAAGACATTTCCAGACTCCAGACTCATAAAGCATGCTCTAATGCACCCTGAAGGGGTGCACGGGAGCAAATTCCAACACGTACCAACCAATTGGTCACACCGTGTGGTTT
>CABFWB010008129.1:0-18917 GCA_902151455.1 Timema bartmani
GGGGGGTGGCGGCAATTTCACGGACATCTAGAAGCGAGTTAGTCGTGCGAGTACGCGCGAATCAGTAGAAGTTCAAACAAGTTTATTTCGTTCGCGCGAACGACATTTATTTCAGGGATTTAGGAATGATGATAGTGGTAAAGAGTAAAAATTTGGCTTTTGAAACACTTAATAGTTCGGTTTTTGGGAGAAGAGCTTTGTGGGGTCAATTATATGTAATAAAAGACATTCAGTAGTACGGCATTCGTTAAATTTGGTGGGTTGAGTGGATAGCGCTTCATGTAATACATAGTATTCACCTAAATTGTATTGAGGAAATATAGGGTTCACCCAGTATTTTCTAGGGGTGTTCTCTAAAATGAGGAAATTTAAATAATTATTTTCCAACAAATATAATTTTAAGGCGGGATACATTTACTTAAAACAAGGGGATATCCCAAATAATTTTCGCGCGAGTACGCTTCCACTGTAACCAAAGCCCAATTCGCGTGTACATGAGCGTGCTCGCGCGAAGTTGAGTTCGAGCGAATATGCTTCCAGTGTAACCACAGCCTTGGGCTATGGTCACAGTAGCACCGTATTAGGCCGATATATTGTTCGGGCGTACTCGGTCGACTACTACGATATTTTCAATCTCATGGTCCTCCATTAACTTGGTCATAATACAACCGTTAAGTTCGGCCGAATACGTCCGACGTCGAACAGATACAAATCGATTTGTTTTTTTCGGCCGAACTGTCCGATTTTCAAGAGATCGTCTGTACTCTATCTTGAGAAAGGCATCGTAAAATGGTGGACTGTGAAAAGTTAATCACTTTGGTATTTGAAAGAAAGAGTTTGCGGGATTTAAGAAGCAATCTATATCATAAGAAAGATCATTCTAGGATTCTATGGCGTGAGGTTGCGACAGAAATGGAAATTACAAGTAAGTATTTTTATTTTAAATTAACTTGTTTGGCAAAAATAAGCTATTAATTTGGTTGGTAAGAATATTTTAATTATTATAACATGATTGGACATTCGGCATAAACGAAGTTTTCAAATAGGGATCCACCTATTTAGTAAAAAAATCACATTTTACATTAATAACATTATCATGATAACATATCGACCATAATATTATGGTAATTTGTGGCTAGCGTGTTTAAGAAACCACACCTTTCGGCCGAAAACGGCATTACCCTAACCACAGCCGTCGGTTGATCACTTTCGGCCGAATACGCCCGAACAATATTTCGGCTGAATACGGTGCTACTGTGACCATAGTCTAGTCACACCACAATGTAACCATGCATCATAGTGGCAACAGACTGACTTGTCCTGGCGTTGCAAAATGTCGCGCATGCGCAGACTAGAGTTTTGAACAGGGGCTGTGTATCCAGTCTCATTGTGGAAACGAATTATATCTTGAGATTGAGATAGGTGAGTTCAGAGCAGGGCCACCTCAAGGGGCGGGCGAAGTGGAACAATTATAGATGTAATAGAACAATATGAACAGATTTCAACCAATACTAGCATGGGGACTATGAACAATGAACTACTAGTCATAAATTAAAACAGTATAAGCTAGTTTCAAAATACGAATTATATCATATCCTTCTGTGAATTTCTGCTACCCGGGATTCTTCACTTGTAGGCACCATGGCAAAATTTTCCTTTAGGGTGCCGGAACTCTACAACAGATCGATCCATTACTATATACCCCCCTTTTTCATATTGGTGGCTGAATTTTGGGACTGCCTCAGTGTTCCCGGTGCTTCATACGTCATGCGAATTCCAAAAAACAATATCCATAGGACAAAGAGCCGGTCCATGGAGAAAGGTATTCAGAAGTCATAGTGCGGGATGATAATATCTAAATGCATGTTTACACAGGTCCATTGTAGTGGCTGATGCACATCACACCCACTGGCCACTGCAGTCGCTCATGGCAGCCACTGTAGTGGTTTATGTTAGTTAGCCACAAGATTTCTGGGCCAGTCAAAACTAAGATGGTGACACGCGAGGATAATAAAGTGTTGTTGCTTCTTCTGTTGAGAAAGAAGAAGCGCAGGTGAAATCGAACAATGCATGTTCATCCCTTGTTGATTGAAAGATCATCAAAAGGATTTTACCATATGATACAAAGATTTGAGATGCTTGGCAGACTGATCTAAAATAAGATGGCTTGCGTCAGTGGCCGGAGGATGTAGCTCTGTCTAAGCGCACCAATGCCAAGCAATGGTCTGGTAGTAGTGGCTCGATCGCTTCATAGAGCCACCGGTAGCTTGGGCGAACTTCTGTCCAGCTACAACTAGCCTTCCATTGCCTCTACTGTGGCCCCGTTTGAATGCACCAATTTGATCCTATGTATAAGTAAAAGTGGACAGTGGCTGAGGCGCGCGTCAGCCACTAAACGTGTCCCCGTGTGAGCACATGTTAAGAGGTACAGATTTAATCAGAGCTGCGTACCTTGGCAGTGATACATGAACCACCATTACCAGAAGATGATAGTTTTCTTTAATGCCCTAGTTTCGCACTGAATGGTTTGTAGATTATGTATGCATGTTTTTTTTTTGTTTAGGTCCGCACTGGAATGGTGACGGTGAGTGATGGTAAGAGCCGACCACAACCAATGAGGTTGCACCTTTCCATGGAAATTCTCCAGTTGCAAAGAGAAGAACTCTCACCTATCAATCACAGCTACAATAAGAAAACACCTCCAGTAGATTCAAAGGTAAGTGGGCTACACTTTGTACCGATTACAACCTAGATCCGTTTTAATAGAGTTATGATAGTAAGGTAAAACATGTTTGTTCATTTGATGAGTTCACAGGCTATCGCCAGATTATTGTAGTTTAGTTCTAGAGGAAATACAACATCCAGGCTCTAGGATGTTAAGTACCATCCAAATAAATTCAAACAAACACGATTTCAAAAGGATATATGTTCGTAATTTGTCGTAGCTCGAAATTCTTAGGTCCTGAAGGTCTACTGATGGAAATAAGGTCATGATTCTTAAGGCGGCTGTTCACTTGAGCATTCGTTCGTGCGTGCTCGGCTCGATCTGTTCGTGCGTGGTGTGACTCGGCTAGTGAATACCTGTTCGCAAGCAAGCGTCGTGCCAAACAGAATGAGCCGAATGCTATCGAACGATTTTTGAGTTTGTTTTGGAAATACTCATAGGAAATCAGGCGTTCGCCTCTGTTCAGTGGGTACGTGTCTTCGCACCAGTTCGGAGCGTTTGGCGGGTTTGCTGCGAATCATGGAGTGGGCTGCTGAACAATGTTTGCTGTTTATATATTTATATATATATATGTATGAAGAAAACCCGGTGCTATGGAACTTGGACTTTATTATAATAAAGTAAAAAAAAAACACGATGCATGGGTTAATATTGCGAGACAGTTTTGATGTTCTGCTCCAGAAGTTAGGAAGAAAATAGATAGTATGCTCTCTAGCTTCTGACGTGAAAAGGCTAACAGGAAGTAAAGTTTTCTCTTTTTAGTTAATGCACACAGCAAAAAGAAAGAACCTGCTGCCACTATCAAATCCATTTTGATACTGAGCTATGGTACTTGTTCTGTTTGTGGCGAAATTGGTGGGAACAAGTCTTATCACCAGCAAATGATCCGAATGCTCGGAGTATTCGGACGTATCATTTGTTCGCGCTCGTTCGGGGTGCTCGGCTTGTTCTGTTCGTTCGGAGTAAAATGAGCAAGTGAATACCCACCTTTACAACAACAAAACAGTAATATTCAGTATAAACAGGAAACGTCAAAGTGCATTATTTTGCGTTAACAGTAGGTAAGTTTTCGCGATTGAATTGGTTAATTCTTGGTATCGACTAAGAACAAACTGTTCTGACCAAGCTGAAGGGTGAAAACGACTGTTGTGATTCGTAAACAGTAAAAGGCGGTGGAGGAAGATTAGAGTTAACATAATATATTGTTTGTAGGTGGATTAGAATGTAATTTTATCCAGCGGATTAATTGATCATAGATCTTTATGAAAAAACTATTATAGTCAGGAGCTTTCAAATAAAATTCTCAATAATTTGGCTGCTGAACAAGAGCTCAACTATTGGTCAACCGTGTTGGTTTGGATTTGAAGCTTTAAACAAAGCAAACTAATTGCAAACTACACAAATCAAGTTGTTATTTAAATATTAATTTAATCGCAATCTCCTATCATTAGAATAATATTAGTAATTATTATTATAAATGTTATTATTATTAAAATTCAAGACACACCGTTGGGTAAGCCGTACGTGGACAAAAGGTATCACCTTTTCTGGTTGGATGGGTGAGTTATAATTCGAAATTTGAATCCCTACCAAATCTGAGGTAGCGTTCCTCATTTCCCACTTTCTCAAATTTTACCTTCCTCATCTGTATCTCATTAGTTTACACGTTCTAATAGCACAAGTATTATATATTGGATATTGAATAAATACATCTAAATAATATATGTGTGTAAATAAGGGAATTTAAAATAAGTATTTGAATAACTTATTTCATTGCCTCATTACGAAGTAAACAACTAATTAAATACTATTCAAACGCTCAATTCTTCTTATAACATACATTTTTTAAATCCGAGGCATTACATATAGATATGTTTTCTAGTTTATACATTTTCTTTGAATATGGCAACTCATACAACATTATTGTAATAAGATGTAGTATAAATAATGTGACTGAAATCTATTTATATTTTGTATTCAACCTTTAGTTTAAAAAAACTTGTTCTGCGAGGTTATGCAAATATTATTGTCCATTTTATTAGCATTCTTAGTTTACATAATGTGTTTTATTGATCACCAGGTCTCGGCGCTACGGACTTTGTCAACCTGTGTAAATGTTGACTGGCTGCTTCTCTCCATCTTACTCTCTTCTAAACCCTTCCCCCAGCACTCACATTAAAAAAATACACATAAAGAAGTTTACTATTTTCTGCTTTGACACTCTCTACCTACCGTCTGACATTAAGTACACTCCGTTTAGCCTGAAAAGTAGCAGTCTTTCCTTGAGGGATTACACTATGACCTTATGTTGTAAACTACACCATAGTAGAATAATACAAGGTAAGTTTGCTACCTTACAGGTAGCTTATCTTTATGGTACCACTATGGTATAACTTATCAGATAGCGCCATAGTGTAGTTCACTTCGGTACCCGAACGGGTAGTAATACGTGGTGCTAAAAAAAGGGTCAATTTACAATAAAAAAAGGGGGGATGATATCATTAATAATGGTTGTTTGAGAGCGTAGAGGGGAGTGGTAAGTACGCATGCGGTGTGGATATTGGTGTAGGAACCATAAAGAGAAGGTAGCGACGGGAAGCTGATAAAAGGAAACTTAATACTCGTGATACAGTGAAATCTTTCTTTAAGGTGGGGTGCTAGTGAGCGTGAGTTTAGGGCAGTATTTTCGAAGTTTTTATAGCATAAACTTTTTTTGGCCAAAATAAATCAAATATTTCTTCTATAGAAACATAGAGTTATGTTTTCTGCACATGCTAATCTCAACAGTTCTTTAATATCTGTCAAGGGTGTCCTGGAATTTAGTGACAACTTTTTATCTTAATTTAAAAAGTTTGTCACCAAATGCCGCTATGCTCATGAGAGATATTCAAGAACTCTTGAGATTAGCAAAATTAATGCACTAAACTCACGCTCACTAGCACCCCATCTTAACGGACACCTCTGAATAGCAGATTCTTCTTTATAACGGACAATCCGCCTCGGTGGCGTAGTTAGCTAACGCGCCAGTTTCGTGTAGAGCTAGATTGCCGAAGACGGGGAAATCAAGGTTCGAATCTCGATTTTGTAAACTGGGAGTGGTTTTTACTAAATGGTTTTCCACTCTCCCTCCACGCAGACGGGGGGTTCTCTTCCCCTATATTTGACCTGCCCAATTCCTAACCCATTAGCGTAATTAGTACTTAAGCGTATAACTCGAATAGGTAGTAAGACGCGGTGCTAAGTATTTATAACGGACAGTTTAAGTTTGCACGGCAAAATAACATGTGCTGTTAGGGTGAAACAACCTCCCAATAACGGATGTTCTCAATAACAGAAACGGACACTTCTAAAGACGCATATTTATGTATAGCAATCCAATCTCTAAGCAGCGGACAAAAGTTTAAAAAAAAAAGTACTTCTAAGTCCTATCGCCAAGGCCGTAGCCAGGGTAGGGTTTTGGGGGTTCAAACCCCCTCCGAAATTCTATGAAAAAAATATATATGGCTTTATTTATGGTTCAAAAAATATCAAAATTAAGATACAAGTACAAATTAGGGGGCTGTGTTACTAAAAAGCACTTCAGAGAGCTTCTAGAGGTGTTTAATATTTAAAGATTGTTCTAGCCTTCGGCAGTTAAGGGGTAATGTTGACATAAAAAACACTTCAGATAGCTTCTATAACTGTTTATCCTTCAGAATTTTTTCTGGCTTCTGGCAATTAGAAGATGTGCCCACCAAACCCCCCCTGAAATTATTGGCTGGCTACGGCCTTGCCTACCGTCCACCCCTTCCGAGCCATCAGTGGGCATAGTTGAAACAAGAAAGGGGAGCTTGCTACCTTCCATGTTAAACGAAGAGTAGATACACCATGGTGCAGCTTATAGAATAAAGGCTCACAATGTAATTAATTTATTCGAGATATTTAATGTGCACTTTCTGAACCGACTGATTATATCAGAACACGATAATTTCTATGAGCGTAGTTCCAGAAAACGACACAGACCCATATTATTTTAAGCCGTGTGGCTTGACAGCTATTGATACTTTCTCCCTGACCAAGGCGGCCGTCTTAACATAAAATTAGTACTGTATTAGGCCTATTCATAAAAACCTAAGCGCCCCCTCAATGCCCCGTTACAATTTATCACCCCATTGAAAACCAAAAACGCCACCTAGGTGGGGAGAGGGGCAGGGGCGAGGTACCACCCAGTTTGGGTAACACTGCCTTGGACCATGCAGCCACCGAAGTAGGAAGGAGAGATAAAAAAAACCTTAGTATACTTGGCCGGGATTCTAACCCCAGCCTCTCTGTCACTGAAAAACCAGACAAAACAAGACTGAGGCCTTTGCCCAACAGCGCGAGTTGGTATCGTATTATGAATAAATAGGCAGCAGATGTTTTTCTGAGTTCGATGGTTGGGGGTAGCCTGCAAGTTCCATTTGTCACTACACAACTGAAAAAAAATATATATAAATAATATCTTAATGTATGTGTGTCTTTCCACACCTTCCAGAAGCCTCTAGATACCCTATAAAGATGACACTTTGCACAACAATAGTATACAACACAGGACAGAAGCTAACAAAGTTGTATTTTTGATTTTTTTTATATGAGATTTTCTTAAAGCCTTTGTCAACCCCCGTGGTCTTGGGGTAAGGTGCTCGTATTAGGACCCGATGTTCATGGGTTCAAACACAGCTGGGGTCAACGGATGTTTCTTGAGTAAAGAAAATCCGTAGCACAACTTCCTTTGGAGGTAAAGTAAAGCCATCGTTCCCATGTTGATTGTGGCAGGTTAAAGAACTCTGGAAGGTATGTGGAAATACCTTTCCTGGAAAAATTGGTAGGCCCTTTAACTCTCACTCATAGAAATTCTCATGTGCTGATATAACCAGTTGGTTCAGAAAATGCACGTTAAATACCTCAATTAAATAAATCTTAATGCCTTTCATGAATTAAAAGAAGAGAACGAGGGTATTGTGTTTTTCAGCTTGTGTTAAAAAGATATATATATGTATGTATGTATGTATGTATGTATGTATGTATGTATGTATATATATATAAAACTGTCTTTGGCGACTGCCAGTCTAGAACTCCCAGTCCGTGAATTATTTAGTTGGAAGTTGCTGTCTTCTCTGTAATTGATAGAATTTGTGAATAAGTCTGTGTGTACCTACTGAGTCATGACAAGTGTATAGTTACGAGTAGCAACCACGCTGTGCCTGGTCAGCCATGACATGCATGTTGTAAGAAATGAAAGTCAAATTATGACATTTGTATAAAACTAGCCAGCTTGACCCCACTGTAAAGTCACATAGTAAATGTTATGTTCAATCTAGAACACATTAATATATGATGCTCAATATAAAATTCCCAAACATGTGATAATAATGATGATGATTATGATCATTCAAATGATAATAATAATAATTTTATGGCAAAATTAAGGCTTCCCCCATACCTTATTATACTTAACCAAAATTGACTATTAAATGAGTATTGCAACTAAAGAAATAATATTAAAAAAAGTGACATAACAAAAACTATAGCCAAAATACAAAATATTATAAAGAAACATAGAAATACAATAAAAATATTGTTAAAGCTTGCATGATACTAATAAGTTATTTTTAAACTAAGCCTAAAGCGAAGCAAACACACACACATTTTGAAATGTATGTGTAGTTTTCGATAGTTAAGTGTAATATCCTTAGTTACAGTAGTGTGTAAAAAAAAATTAGGTCATGTAAATATTGTTAAGTTCTTCTTAAAAGGGTGTGCTATGTTTCTTTTATGTAGCATACCGGTAACCTTTGCATTCTATTTTTCTAACTGTAACGTAGCATTTGTGTTTCATTTTGTTCATTGTCTTAATCAATTCAAAAACTTCCTCAACAGAACTATCAAGTTGGCCAACCCATTTGCCATTTTATGTGAATATCTCTTTGCCAATCAAAATCACGAAGCTTGATTAAGAAAAACTCATGCAGAACAGAATGTAAAAAAAAAAAAAAACAGAAAACCAAACCTTGCATATATAACTATTAATTATGTAGGGTAAAAAAAACTAAGATATAAGAAGACGGGTTAAAATAATTATAATCTTAAGAACATTCTGACTTCACACTTATTATTAAGTACAAGAAATAGGTCATATAAACCATTTTTAAGTTGATGTGTGAATGAAACCTTTATTTGGATGTTTTTATTAATAATACCAACTTATTCAAGCTCTATATTATTTTATAACTTTTACTCGAATAAGTACTTAATTAATTTCGGTACACCGCCAGTGTGTACCTACATTAATGATATAGTAGGTGTACTTTTTAACTTGCCATTTAGGTGTGAATCTTTTCAATTGTAATAAAAAGTATTTATTTTATTTTATGTATCGGTATGTCGCACTTTCCAGAATCTATTAGCATGTTAATGCTAATATGTTTAGTTTTCTAAAAGGTGTTTTACATGATTTTCTGATTTGGACATTGGATAATATCTCAATAGCTGTTGTTTTGATTTGAAAGAGCTTGGACTACCCAATAAAATAATGTCATAGTTCATTAAATACCAAAAATATGCTAGTACGCATTCACAGCAAGAGTTGAATAAAACATTTGTTTTGTTACTGGTATGTAAAAACAAAGTTTAAACATTCCCTTAAATTTATCAGACCAACCTTTCCATTATAAATTTTCATCCACAGGCATCCCAAGAATTCTTATATCTTATATCAAATAAAGCAGGGTCATATCAAATAAGCGAGGGGGAGGCGGGGTTATTTTGTGGCTTCAAATCTCTCCAAAAAGTATAAGTAATAATAGTTATATTTTTATATTACTTCTGAATGCCTAGGCTACTAGCTTATTGAAGACTTATTAAATTCATAGCACATACAGCTCTGTTTAAGTTTAAAAACTCTAAATTATTTCTAGAGGAATTTACTGTCAAAACAATTCCACGCATCTTCTGTTGGGGGAACTTGACCATGGGCTACCACAGATAGAACCTCCTCTCCACCCCCCAAAAAATATATTGTTTTTATAGAGACGTGGCATAAGTCCCCAAAGGATATAATATTATTGTTAATATTGATTATCTTAGAACTCAAATGCGTTAGTCAAAAATCTAGCACATTTATCTTGGGAGGCTTACTTTCGATCTTCAACATTTTCAGAAGTAGTGCTTGTTTAAAATAGTTTTCTTATTCAAAAGATCAATAATTTAAGGGGAGGGAATATCCCATCTGCCTTTATAAAGTGGTGGAAGAGGTCCTTAGTTTGAATTCCAATAAAGCCACAGGAATGTTTTCTTTTAAATCATTTAAGCTTGTTTAGACGGATTTTGAATTTTTACTAATTTTTTTTTTGGGGGGGGGAGGGGTGTAGAGGGGTAGCCATGATCTCTAGATAGGAAAAAATAATCAAATTTGACAAAACTGACTGAATTGTTAAAGCTCTATGGAAGTTCACACACACACACACACATATATATAAATGCTAAAAACCACTATTTTAGAATTGGGACTGATAAATATTGATATGTTGATATGTTTTCAGGATCAGATTACTTTTTCAACTCTTCATATATATGAGAAAGTAAATACTTAAAAATTAGGAATAGAAGTCGCTTTGCTATAAGTACGGAGATCTATACAATTTCTTAGATCATCAGTTCTGCAAGGCTATAGTGAGCTTGCTTTTCCAGTTAAAGCTTTTGGCAAGGTTTGATCGGGGGATTATTTTGGGCATTTTAGAATCAGTAAATTAGAAAACCGTGCTTTATGGTCAATATTGATTTAAATAAAGAAAATGTGAAATTATCCTCTTCTCTCCACTTTTCCAGTGACTCATCCTCTCCTCTCCATTTTTCTATTGACTCATCCTCTTCTCTCCACTTTTCCAGTGACTCATCCTCTCCTCTCCATTTTTCCATTGACTCATCCTCTTCTCTCCACTTTTCCAGTGACTCATCCTCTCCTTTTTATTTTTCCAGTGACTCATCCTCTCCTCTCCATTTTTCCAGTGACTCATCCTCTCCTCTTCATTTTTCCAGTGACTCATCCTCTTCTCTCCACTTTTCCAGTGACTCAACCTCTCCTTTCTATTTTTCCAGTGACTCATCCTCTTCTTTCTATTTTTCCAGTGACTCATATTCTTCTCTCTACCTTTCCAGTGACTCATCCTCTTCTCTTCACTTTTCCAGTGACTCATCCTCTCCTCTCCATTTTTCCAGTGACTCATCCTCTCCTCTTCATTTTTCCAGTGACTCATCCTCTTCTCACCACTTTTCCAGTCACTCATCCTTTTCTCTTCACTTTTTCAGTGAATCATCCTCTTCTCTCCATTTTCCCAGTGACTCGTCATCTCCTTTCCATTTTTCCAGTGACTCTACCTCTTCTCTACACTTTTCCAGTGACTCATACTCTCCTCCTCCGCGTTCCCAGTGACTCATACTCTTCTAAATCTTCACCATGGGTATTTCAGGAACGCATGGTGAATGTCACTCGTCAGAAGGTGGGTGGACTTGGACTCAGCATTAAAGGAGGCGCTGAGCACAAGCTTCCTGTCCTCATCTCGAGGATATTTAAGAACCAAGCTGCCGACCAAACTGGTCAACTCTTTATTGGAGATGCGATTATCAAAGGTGAGTTTTGTGGTTCTCTCATGAAAAATAAAATTTACTATAATATAATTATTAATAATTATTTACTATAATTATATATATATATATAATTCAAGTCAATTTATTGTTACATACCAATATACCAATTTTATCTATATTTTAATTTTGTATTTGTATCTTCAATGTATAATTTTAAGTTATGTGTACAGATTTTTTTAGCACCGCGTCTTGCTACCGTTCGGGTTATACACTTACGTACTAATTACACTATAATTGCTTTAGGGATTAGGAAGGTTATACTTAGAGGAAGGGAAGAGTGTGGAGGGAGAGTGGAAAATAGTTTTGGAAAACCACCCTCACCACCCTCAGTACACCCGAATGAGATTCGAACCACGATCTCCCTGTCATCGGCAGTCTAGTCCACTGTGAAAGTAGCGCCTTAGAGCATGTGGTCACCTAAGCAGTTCTGTACAGAAACTGAATTTATATGTACAGTACTGCACCTTTCTAACTGTACGGGCTAACTGAATATTTATATCAATATAATAGAGAAGAAGAAGGTACATTATAGTGGAAATGTATCTGAATTTTTATTGAGGAACTGTGGAAGGCTGTTTAGGAAAAGATTTTAAGTATACCTGGACAGGATTTAATGTCTTCTTTACCTGTGTTTCCATCAGTGTGTATGCTATTTATTGACATTAATACAATTTAGAGTGAGGCTTTGAAGCAGTAATTCACCAACAAAAGAAAAACTTGTGCTTGTATTTACTGAAGTTATTTGTGATTAAGAGGAGCTGATGGAGTATTAAATTGCAGTTACTCTAATATAAATGTTTAAAGTGTATTTTTTATTCCAGTTAACGGAGAATACATCACCTCCTGCCACCATGACGATGCTGTCAACATTCTTCGTAACGCTGGAGACTTGGTCATCTTAACCGTCAAGCACTATCAAGCTGCAACACCTTTTCTTCACCGCAGCTGTAAGTAAGCTAGAGAGTTTTTTTTATTACAAATTAGAAACCCTGGGACCTCGTTATTAATATCAAAACTTTGTGTGTGTGTGTGTGTGTGAGAGTTTATCACATGAATCATTGGTTATTGCATTGGCTAAGTAAGGTGCCGCTAAAGTCGTATTTAGATATGCACTAGAGTCATGAATATTGAGCCTTCTATTATCCGGCCCAGTTCTCAATTTTAACCAGTGCGTTTTAAAATAAACAAACTGTTATATATCCACTATACAACATTTACTGAATTTATTATGTAATCCATTTGACGCTCTATTTTCACTTGTTCTTGTTTTGTAGCCGATGTTCCATTTCCAAACTAAAGTACTGTATAGTATAGTAAAGATTTAAAAAAAATTCTCATTTAATTTCTACTGTCCCCCTATAATTACTGTGTTCCTATTTTACATCGCAATCAGAAAATGGACAGATTCTTTTAAAACAACGTTAAATGTTCTGTGAAAATTAAAGAAAGTAGGCAAACCCATACTGAAAAATATTTACAATCGGATTCCGTACTATCCTGCTTTTCCATAATCTGGGCCGGAATGCCGCCACTTTAGGCCGGATAGTTGCGACTCCAATGTATCCAGAAAGACCTTGTCCTGAGCTATTATAATAATAGGCCTAGTTGTAGAGATAATAATCATACAAGCTGTTAAAATAAACATTGTTACAAAGTTTAATTATATGTAAAATGATTTGTTGCAATGTTTTAATGTTTGTTTAGCCTCAATGGTGAAATGTTCTATAAGGCAATTAAAAGTAAAAGTAATAGCGTGATTTTTAATAAAAAAAAATTGGGCCCTTTTCCAATCCCGAAAAAATAATGTGATAATGCTGTCTATGTGGTGGCCTATGCCCTTTATAACTTTTGAACCATTTGATGGATATCGACCAAACTTAGAACAAACGTAGGCACCCACCAGGACATCGTTGACGTATATTTATTGTCAAATAATGCCAACCAAATTCACGTTAGGCCCATAAAAACCAAAAAGATGGTTTATTTTTATTTCAACACTAGGTTTATGTAGTGTGATGGCCTCATACTGTAGGCAAGATCAAAGATCATCAATGTTTTATGCATCAAACCATTGTATAATAAATTTTTTTTGTGAACCTTTGTTGTTTATAATCATGGTAGGGTCAAGGTTTCTTAGTTTTTATGTGGTTCACCACAGCTGTATGGAAAATATAACTTTTTTACCATGCCTAGTTACATAGAGTAAAGAGCCATATTGATATTACACAGCTATGTAAGGATATGGAAAATATGACAGGTATTGAATGCTAGCTGTAATCAATTATTATAAATAATGATATATCATAAATGCACATGAACGAATATTGTTGAGGACATACTTTAATATGTTAATTTACATCAAACAACTTCAATATATTTATTTACCAAATAAAATAGACTTAAATAAACAAAATTATGACCATAACAAAGAGGAAGGAGGGTATTTGGTGGGTTCAACCCTCCACCTCCCCCTCTAAACCCCCAGGGAAAGTATTATTAATAATGTATTTTTGTATTTGACTTCAATGCTTAGTCTATTGAAGTCTTATAAAATTCATACGCCTACAACTCCAATTATGTTTTAAAAAGGAAGTGTGTAATTGCTTCAAGAGCGATTAAATATTAAAATAAATGACACCAAAATCACACAAACTTTCTCATATGGCTTTAGAGAAAATCTTCAAAAATAGGTTTTCAGTAAATTAACTTTAAATAAGTTTTCATTATAAAAACAAAACACATCATCTTGTTAATCATAATAATCACTCTTTATATATACATTTTAAACCAAATTGCTTAAATATTCTTAACAAATTTTAAATTTTCAAAAATATGTTATTTGTAAACTACCCTAAATTTATTTGTAATTCGACAAATATAATCTTATTCTTATTTATCCCAAAAAACTATTACAGATACACATTTTTAAATCAATCTTCAAAGCCAGTTTCAAAAAAAATTCAAATTTTCTATAATTTGCACTAAGTTAACTATCCTTAGATTAATTTATTTTAGAAAAATAAAGCTACATTATTATTGTGAGGCTCTCAACTTAGTGATTTATTCTCAAGATGTTTAATATCTATTGTAAGTTCAACTATCCCGGCCAGATAATAATTGTAGGGTCAAGCATCTGAAATGTGAGGTATTTCCTGTAAAGCCGCACATAGACCTATAACTGCTGACTCCATTGGGAGAGCATTGAATCTGAGAAGCGATGTTCAAGCATGGCATGGTTTTGGATGACGTGGATCTAGGCACGTTGATTGGTGCTTTATGCCGTCATTGGAATCTCCTAATTGGCAGATTCTAGCTAGTGTGTATCCTAGAGCAGCGCTCTGGGCAGTGAGTTCCAGGCAGTTAATTCCAGGAGTTGGTTCTAGACAGTTGTGAAGTGTGTATTAAGATTGAGTCCGTTTAGCAATGGCGTGCCTCACGCGCCACGAGTGTAACAACGATTAGACATTGGTTGGACATTGGTTAGACAATGGTTAAGACAGTGGTTAAAGAGTTGTGATCCCACTGTTGCCCATGTAAGTTAGGGATCTCAAGCAATACTTGACAGGAGATGGGTGAACGACTCAACAGAAGGTGTCAGAAGTTCGATGGCATTGTATGAGAGCAGATTGCTTTGAGAAATAAACCAACAGTAGTGTATGTTATTGATTGTGTTTTCTTGAGTCTCTCGCTTAGACCCCTCACTTGAACATGATAGCTTACGCCACTTTACATTTAAGTGTCAGAATGTAGTGATAATATATAATAAGCACGCCCCAGTCACTTTACATATTTGAGTCAGATAGTGGTATAGGGATAGCTCACCCGTCTTTAAATATTGGTGTCAGATAATGCATAATAAGCGGCGGCCAGCCTTATGACATTTGATTTATCAGAAATGGGATATTTATACATCGTGACTATAAGTCAGCCTTTACATTATTGATCAGGTAAATTAGTCTCCCAATAGAAATTCTAAACAAAGTCGTTTGCGCTATTTAGAAAAAAATCAAATTTTACCAAATTCAATCATTAGAAAATTACCAATTTTTTTAATTTATATAATTATTAATCATGTAATAAACTTAAAAGATACCTAGCCATTTTTAACCAAATTGCTAGAGCAATTTTTAAAAAATATTAAAATCTTTAATAAATCAATCTTCAGTCGTACATGAATTTTACGACTAAAAACAAATAGCCTATACAGTTTTGTCTGTAAGGTCAAACACTACCAAGCTACTTATTTGGAACCAAATTGTAAGATACATTTTTAAAATAGTTCAAATTTTTAAAAAATCAATCATTTGCAAACTAGTCCTAGATGCATTTTTACTCCAAAAACAAGTATACACTATACAGTGTTATTTTTGTCTTAACACAGAATCCCCAGCTATACATTTTAAACAAAATCGTTAGAGCTATTTTCAAAATATTTTAAATTTTCAAAAATTTACCACCAGTTAGCTACTCTTCAAAAATTTTAGCCCCAAAACCAATGATACAGTACTATTACAAATTTTGTCACGTCAAACAAATCTTAGATATGCATTTTAAACACAATTGCTCGAGCTATTTTCAAAATATTTTGAATTCTTAAAAAAAATTGCTCATCAGTAAACTACCCTAATTTGACCACTTGGAGCAAAATCAAAAAGTACTCGAGATATAGCAATATAAAATCTAAATATCAAATTTGAACAAAATCCATTTAACTTTTTTGGATTGGTGGCCAGGGACAGACAGGTAGACAGATGGACATACATTGGGATGGATAGAATTTTAAATTCCACTTTTCTTTTTCGTTCAAGTTCACATAAAACGTGAAGATTTATCCTAGTCATGAGATCCATTAGTTTCAAGATTACAATAGTCTACTTAAAAAAAAAATTTGGCTTTTCCTTTCGGAAGTATTTCCATAAGCCACAGCAAAATATGTTTCAAGGTAGAACTCTGAATATGACCATTTTTAAGTAGTAATGAAAACACTATAGATTATTTTTTAAATTACTAATTTATAGAACACAAATGGCTCCCTGAAACACACCCCTACCAAAAAAAAAAGTCAAGAATAATTAAATACAGACTTAAACCACCTTAACCATATTCCTCATTGATTTTAGCAAGCCGTGATGAGCACCACCTTGATAACGAAACTTCCTCCACTGTGGGAAGTGAAGGGAGCTGGCAGTCGCCAAACCAATCTCCAACAGGTCAACACCCCCGCTGGATCGATATCATAACAGGTAAAAACAAAGGAGGGCTTTGAACTTCTTATGTGGTAGTTGATGTGAGACCAATGTGGTTGGCATTCAAAACACTTTATCATCTCCAAATGTTTGTGTGCTCAAGTTTTTTCAATCAGAGTCAAGTTCATGAGAACTTTAAATTATCTAGAATAAAATCAAGTGGAATCAAGCTTGAATTCAATAAATTCATTATTTATACTATTATTATAATTTGCACCGCGTCTTACTACCCGTTCGGGTTTTACTCACTTATGCTAATGTGTAATGGTAGGGTGATTGTGAGATGAAATGGAGGACCTACAGTTTAACGTGGGATCCGAACACACGGTGGAGGCCTGGCATTCTACACATTCACAAGATGTGATTAATACACGTCTTGTTAGAGGTGAGGGAAGGGTTTGTCAATCAGATAAATGTGTGCCGGGACCGAGGATTGAACCCTGGACCCCCAGCACAGAAGTCCGACACCTTACCCCAAGACCACCAGGTCACCCATACATTATTTAAAATTTAACTATTTAAATATGAACTAAGTTTTTTTTTTCTTAGCACCGTGTCTTACTACCCGTTCAGGTTATACACCTATGTACTAGCTACGCTAATTATTTTATGGATTAGAAAGGTTATATCCAAAGGAAGTGTACCCACATTTTCATGGAGGGAGAGTGGAAAACCATTTTGGAAAAAACATCCTACTAAGACAAAGATACTGGTCTCAATTTCTGTGTCCAGGTGTCATTTTTCAATTTAAATAATTTTCTTGTTTTATGAAATTGTTTACTTCACAGAGCATAACATAGTGATGCGTGGTCAAGTTACATTTTGTTGACTTTGTAAACATGTAAAATATTAAATAAACTAAACAAACTTTTTGTATTTATTGGATTTTATTTTTCAGTTCCTTTGATGATGGCATATGTGACAAGATACATATTTGGCACGGACAAATTACGGCCAAATGCATTCGAAGTTCGAGGTTTAAATGGTGTGAGCACAGGAATAATTCATTGTGATGATGCAGCTATACTTTCACAGTGGCTAAAATATATAACAGACAATATTGTTGGTCTTACTCATCTACAGGTAATTAATATAAGCTTAAAGGTATATAAAAAATTCTTTAACATCTGAGTTCAAATAGAATGCATGTAATTTATATTTTCAAAATATATTTTGTTTTGGTTACTAGATTTTCCACGTGGGAAAGAATTTTTGTTGAAATAATAAATGTTTAAATCTTCATGGCTAATGCATCTACTTAACTGGTTAACATGTGTTCTAATTTATTTTCTTTTAGGAAAATTCCCTTCCTCCCCCCTAAATCATTGTTTTGTTTCATATCTAATTACCAAAGAACACCGAAAATTTATAATGAAATGAATTTACTGTCTTAGGTCATGCCATGCCTCATTGATGTTTGGCATGACGGCAAACTAAAATAGAAAATACTTATAAATTTCATCAAGTCTTCTTAATTTAAAACTACTTCATACACAGGTTACTATCATGATTTGTCTAGAACTATTTGCAGCACCAAAATATGTTAACATTAACTTCGTCTTGATGTGATGGTTCTTGGAATAGAATTTCATTGCAATCAACACTAACAGAGAAGAGTACATGTGTTTTGTTATGGACCAAATATTATGTTAATCAATTATGGTAATTTAATTGGATTATAATAAGATGATATGATAAATTAAAATATGCGAAAAGTTGGTGTTGACTATGGAAAAGAACCTGAATATAGCTCATTTGGTATAGCGGTTCCGTGTTAGAACAGAGGTCCAAGGTTCAACATCTAGTCCCTGCCAAGGACACATTTTTCAAAGAATTATATTGGATATTATTTACTATCACCAATAGTGGTTCTAGGAAAAAAAAAAAAATTGGGGTGGGGGCCACAAATTCCTGCATGTACCGGTAATTAATTAAAATTCATATACATCATATACATATAAAATACACGCCCCAGACATAAAATGCATGAAATTTAATTCAGACTTTGGTTCAAATATTGATAGCAGTCTGTTGATACTGTACACTGTTAACAGTACTTGCATTCATGATAGGATCACATGCACTTAAAGCAGATGACTTGTACTCCTGTTATGTTATGTAAATATCAATAATAGCCTTGTACTTTCCGTAGCATAATACTATCATATAAATAATCTAAAATTAATTATCCATTGATTTTAAGTTAAAAAATATCAGGTTCTATTTTGGAGGGGGAAATAGAGCAGCCCCCCCCCCCCCCCCCCCCCCCCCCCCCCCCCCCC